>ML370092.1:32738-54434 GCA_005239525.1 Nicotiana knightiana
CTATATGCTGAAGTTTCAGCAAAACAAAGCACAAACTTCAGCTCCAAACAAAAACAGGCTGAAGTACAAAACACAAAACTTCAGCTCCCTATATGCTGAAGTTTCAGCAAAACAAAGCACAAACTTCAGCTCCAAACAAAAACAGGCTGAAGTACAAAACACAAAACTTCAGCTCCCTATATGCTGAAGTTTCAGCAAAACAAAGCACAAACTTCACCTCCAAAACAAAAACAAGCTGAAGTACAAAACATAAAACTTCAGCTCTCTATATGCTGAAGTTTCAGCAAAACAAAGCACAAACTTCAGCTCCAAAACAAAAACAAGCTGAAGTACAAAACACAAAACTTCAGCTCCCTATATGCTGAAGTTTCAGCAAAACAAAGCACAAACTTCAGCTCCAAAACAAAAACAGGCTGAAGTACAAAACACAAAAACTTCAGCTCCCACTTTCATAAAAATATAACAAAAAACACAAACAAAACTTCAGCTCCCTAGCTAAAGAATTTATAGAAATGTTCATTTAAAACAGACACACACGTTCAAAAACTTCAGCATATTACCAAAACAAAACAAAAACTTAAGCGCCCAAATATGCTGAAGTTCATCAAAACAAAACAAAAAACTTCAGCTCCTAAACAAAAACAAGCTGAAGTTCACCAGTTACAAAATACAAAACAGACACACACGTTCAAAAACTTCAGCATATTAAACAAAACAAAAACGTAACCCAAACATCAGCTACAAAACAAAAACATCAACTGCTAAAACGCTGAAGTTAACCTGTTACAAAAGAAAAAAACTCAGCAAAGCACAAATTTAACACCAATAATTAAATACAAAAAAATATCAGTTCCATAATTAAGGTATACATGAAAACAAATCACTATAGAACTAACCCCTAACAACCTATCGAACATGAATATAAAAAAAAAAAAAAAAAAAAAAAAAAAAAACCAAACAAAACCCTATAGAACATGACTATCACAAAAAAAAAAAAATAATACCCAGAACGTAAAGGTACTGCAATGTACCTGTGATTATACATAATATTGTTGGCAAAAATAGTTGAAGCGATGAATATCAAAAAATAATGACGATCGTAAAAGCGAAGAACGGGAGAGAGAGAGAAAGAGTGTACTTGCAAAGTATAGGAATGGAAGTAGAGGAATGAGGTTTACTTGAAGAGAAAGTAGGCAATACTGCTTGTAAAAGGGTAAAATTATCTTTTCGAAAGGCTTTTAACAAAAAATGGGTACCGGTGCAAACATAAAAATAAAGCGGATACAGGTTAAAGAGCGGCGCCTAAATAAGGCACCCGTGCAATTTTTACGAAGATTTGTCTCTTAGATTTGTTCTACTAACTTCGAGCCTGTTTAGAAATAAGAACTTTTTCAAATTTTTTCGAAAAACTTTTCATATTTTTTAAAATTCAGTGGTTGACCATAAAATTTATAATTTTCATTCAAAAATGAATTTTAGAATTTCTAAATTTTGAAAAACTTTAAAACTATTTTTCAAAATTTTCACTCATATCACTCACAAAACTTCAAAAATAACCCCAAATTATATTTATGTCCAAACACAACTCTAAGTTAGCGTTTGGCCATAGATTCCCAATTTTTTTTTGAAAAATTTGATTTGGGTGAAGTTTGGTTTGAAGATGAAAATGTGTTTGGACATTAGTTTTCAAAACATATTTCCCAAATTTATTTTGAAAAAACATGAAACACGACTTATACTCACAAGTTCTAAAAATTATCACAAATACCCAACAATACCATTATTAATAATATTCATTATATTATTGCAAACCATAGTCCTCAACATAAATTAATTTGGTATAGAATTATCATTTTTATAATGAACTCTATGATACACTATTAGATGACCGAAAAGATGAAGTAATATTGTTACAAAATAATAAATGGTGTGCTCTTTTATAAAATACAAAAGCTTAGGACAATATTTAAAAAATGTAATAGTGATATTTTGGCCCATTGAAATTTAAGATTTTGCCAAAATATAACTAAAAACTATGACCAAATATATATTTGCCAAATAAAATTTATTTTTATTTTGACAAAATTTATGAGTAAATGGGTCCTAATTTTCAAATATTAATTTTACTTTGAATTTTTTTTTAATTTCTTTTTAGAATTGCCCACTTCATCTCTTCTCGGAAAGTGAGAGAAAAAGAGGAAAAATTCTACAAAAAGAAGAGTGATCATTAGATTCTGTAATAAGTAGGGTCCATCAATAGCCCCCACTATTAACCAATCAAAATTCAACAAAAACTATCAAAATTCTTTGAAATTGATGCCCTAAACTCTGTAAAATACACTGTCCCACAGATGAACCATTCTCCAATGTTCTTTTTCTTTTATTTTTACTAATAATAAAGTCGCATAAAATAATGTAATAAATTTCTATGCTCTTTTTTCTCTTACCATAAACTCTTCAAAGTCCCACAAACCCTCATTCTCTTTACTTCAATTCAATCTTCCTTACACCCACCCACCTACCCACCCTATTCAACTACCCCACCCTCTCAAAACTCTCTCAAAAAAAAAAAATCTCCATTTTTTCATTAATTATGAAGAAACTTTATAGGAAAGGCACAGTTCATCCAACTCCTCCTTTGGTTTCTGACCATCTTTCTTTTTTACCAGCTGCTATTTTAACTCTTGCTGCTGCTTTATCTCAAGAAGATAAAGAAGTCTTAGCTTATCTCATTTCTTGTTCTCCCGGCTCCGGCAACTTTTCCGGCGATGTTTCCAGCAATCGGAGAAACACCCACAAGTTAAAAACACCCAACTCAGCTTCTGAAGCCTCAGGTATTGGTGCAAAAAGTGGTAGCTCCTCCGTGAGCGGCGGTATTGGCGGCGGCGGCGGAGGAGCTGAACATGTACTTTCCGGCGAGTTTTACGGCAATCGGAGAACTACCCACAAATTGAAAATACCCAACTCAGCTGCTGAAACATCTTCCGGTGGTGGTGCAAAAGTCTCTGCCGTGAGCGGCGGTGCTGACCATCCAGCTTCTTTTAACTGTGACTGTTTTAGCTGTTATATGAGTTACTGGGCGAAATGGGATTTATCACCTAACCGTCAACTTATTCATGAGATTCTTGATGCTTATGAAGAAGGTTTACAAAGCAAAAAAGAAAAAAGCAAAAAAGAAAGAAGAAATAAAAACAAAGGCTCTAATATTAGTAGTGGTTCTGTTGAGGTAAAAAAGACATCATCTGAGTCAAATCTGAACATAAATGGGTCTGTTCCGGGCGGGTCAGGCGAGTCCGACCCGGTGGAGGAAATTTCCGGCAGCCATGGCGGCGGCGATGAAGATGAAAGTGGTGGAGAAGAGGGAGGTGAAAAAGGTTCAGTTAGAAAGTTTGTGAGTTTTATTGGTGAAAAGATTTGGAGTGTTTGGACCTGAAAAAATATTTTTTGAAGGTAATTTTCAAGAAATATTTAGGTTGGTTCTTTGCCATTTCCACTTCTACTTAATCTCATATTAGTTCTTTTTTTAATTTTTACCTTTTGGTGGTTCCTCTTTTGGGTTCTGTAAAATACCCTTTTACTTCACAATGTAAAATATGGGTAGAGTTTTGAATGATCATCTTCATTGGTTTTTTATTATTTTCACATTTTGTATAAATCATTTGTTCTCTCCCTTATGGTTAAAAGTTGCTTATGGAGTAGTTTAGATTAAAAGAATAAAATTTTTGAACTTAATTCCAAGAAATATTTAGGTTTATTTTTTGCCATGTTCATTTCCACTTTATAGTTTTTGGTTCTTTTTTGGAGAATATGTAGTAAATGTTTTATTTCCCTATTGGTTAAAAGTTGCTTATGGGAGTAGTTTAACTATATAAATAAATTTATATGTTTTTTTCTTGGATTTTATTGATTGTGAAGTTGCAAGATAGTGTGGCTCCAAAAAATTTCTTTCTTTTTGTAATTAATTAGTTTTTTAATTTTATTTGTTTAATGGCCGAAAGTGGGGGTGCTAGGGAATTTTAGGTCATCTATGGACGGTTTGAAGTCTGTACTTTGAACAGTGAACAAAAAAAAGTCGGCCATTCTTGAAATTTCTTGGATATAGAGAAAGGTGTAAACTTTTGTCTAGGCCATACAAAATAACAGTGCTCTAAAAATAATTTTCTGCAACTATAGGTGTCGATTTTTGAATATTCAAAACTATTACACTTTTATTTTCGTACTTTATTTTTATTTTTATATCTCATTTGGCTCGAGGAAACACAGGACGACACTTTTCAAAATTTTGTCATATTGCTAGGAATGACTCAGACATTTATGTACTGGTCTTTTTGTGTGTGCTTGTTCTTTTCTTATTGGACAAGATGAAGGTTGCCAGTGCCCTTTTCTATTCAATCAAAATTTATTTTAGTGTAGCTATTAATATTTTTGAATATATATATATATACACACATAAAATTTGTAAAAATAATAGGGACTAGTTAATTTTCGGATTGATAATTAAAATATAGCTAGAGTTTGTAAAGTTGTTAAAAATTACCAACTATTTTGCTGCAACATGAAAAATTTCAACATAATATACTGGAGATTGATGTATCTGTATATAAACTTCCAGCATATTATGTTGGAATTTCAACACACTTGAAAGTTCCAGCATAATATACTGGAGATTGGAGCACCTGTGTATGAACTTCTAGCATATTATTTTGGACCAGTATTTTACACTAGAACTCCAGTATATTATGCTGGAAAACTTTCCGGATTTTGAACATTGTTTTCGTTCAAATTTATCTTTACATGAAAAATGGCTAAATTTCGATTACTTTTGAAACTATGACTATTTTTCAATTACCACTTATAAATTGACTATTTTTTCTCCTCAAAACTTTTGTTGAACATTCCGATATATGTGATTTCTCTCTTTACAACATAGGTCCGCCTCTTGAAAAAGGTTTGAATTTGTTGGCTCATTGTTTGAAATTGTTCAATTTTATCTTTTGTAAGTCAGTTTGTATGTATCTAAATTAATTTTATTGAATATTTACTAGGATGTTACCCTTCATTATTATAAGCATCGGGTAACTTTGTTTATTAATTCTTGGATTGGTTAGAAAAAATACGTACTTTTTCTGTTTCAGTTTACTCCTAATTTCAATTGCGGATATTAAAAAGCAAATTCGATCATTTCTTCTTTTTGTTTATATGTTTAATAGAAATATTTAGCTATGAACTTGATTATAATAGTGTACATTATAGTACCAAATACTAATATGGGTTTGGTGATACTAACACTACCAACTCCATTGAATTTCTTGATTCAATAGTACGTTTGATGTGATCAATGTAAAATATTCAATAATCCAAATTGGAGAACTTTCAATTTCGTGATGTGATATAATTATCTACCACGAGTACTATTATCTACTACTACTACTACTAATATTTTAATCCCAAAAAAATAAGAATATTTAATTTAGAGATGATCACATAAGTTTTGGTATTTTCTAGTTTAATACTATTTAGGGACACTTGGAAAAAGAAAATCCCAGTGAGCTAAGCTAGGAGGATAATATCTATCTCCATTTTTAATTTTAGCTTAAGTTTGTTTTATGCTTCTGGATTAAATGGATTGATAATCATGGGATTTTAGAGTAAAGGTCAAAATACTAGAAAATAATCTGTCCAAACAAAGGCGGACCGATATTATCAAGAGAGGGTCATAGGCACTCGAAAAGTTCGACAAAATTTTTATATATATATATATATATACGTTTTTAGAAAATACTGAGGTAGATTTTGGTTGAATACAAAAGTGCACATCTGACTTTCAAATTTTGGGACAGTCACTGTGTCCAAATCTTGGTGAATAGAGTTACTAGATATCTATAATGGTGGAAAGAAGTATCCTATAAATTAATTGAGTTGTGCATAAGCTAGTCCATATATCACGATTATGACAAAAAAAATATAAAGCTAAATATAGGTGTCACAACAACAACATACCCAGTATTATCCCACAGTGTGAGGTCTGGGAAGCGTAGTATGTACGCAGATCTTACCCCTACTTTGTGAGAATAGAGAGGCTGTTTCCAATAGACTCTCAGCCGAGGAAAGCATAAGCACCACATTAATGAAAATATAAACATGAAGAGACAATACGAAAAAGTCATATAAAAACAGAATATATTGAAACAACACAACAATAAGGTGATCAACAATGAAACAAAACAACGATTAGTCATAAAAATCTTCTACCAATAGAAAACGAGACTACGTGTCAATACTACCGTCACTAAATATAGGTGTCATCCCCACCAAATATAACTAGGGTTGTTTTCCTTTTATTTCACTTAAAAATCCCTCTTATTGTAGCATTTCTTGTTTGAGACTTTACACTTCCATTATTAACGAGTTTAACTTTTTACACAAAAGGGAGGGTTTAATGTCCACGTTAAATTTTTGCAATTTTGCGCTATTAAATTTAAGGCACCACATTTAGCATGCCTTCTGTAATTTTCAATATTTATTTATATTATTTGCTGAGTTTCACCTCCCCCGCCCCTCCCCCTCCCCCCAAAAAAAAAAAAACGTTTCCCTTTATTATTTATTTATTTATTTATTTGAGAAAGTGGTGAAGAAGGGGCAGCATAGAATTAAGGAAATTGTTAAAGTTAGCTTGTATTAAAGCTAAAAAAAGAGATACTAAGAGAATTGAGTCCAAAATTGCCTTTTAATTATTCTTCCTTTTTGAGTCTTTAGCCTAAGGGAATTTGTTCTTTCCATTATTTAGCACTCTGCTTCCCTTTTACACAACTCCAAGCAAACTTTTTTCTTTCTAATCTTTTTCTACCTTTTTTTGGTAAAACGTTTTTAACATAAAGAATTAGGATTTTCAAAAGAAACAAATATTAATTAGTAATGGACTTTGGTTTAATGGAATGATATTTGAGTTACGCCCACTCATGAGTTCAAAATCCACTGCTGATAAAAAAATTGGTATTTAAATGAAGAAGAATAATGAGACGAACGAATTTTGAATCCTGAATTAGCTGATTTCATAAAAAAAATAATCTTGGATATAATTTTGTTGGGAATATTAGAATCATATTAGTTCAATTTTGTAGTTCTTTAAAACAACTAGCAACTTAACTTATGTCCTTGGAGTGATTGCTCATATAAGCTTTTTAGTTATTGACCACTTAAAAACATATAATAGAAGCTAGAACAAAGCTTGCTATTATTGTTTAACTTAAAATAATACGTCATAGTCACTCTTAAAATAATAGCTGAAAAAAATATATTTTTTAATATATGTACATTCTGTAAATTATATTCCATAATTATACAAATTTTATATATTTTTTCGGCTATCGAATATAATTAGTTTTTGACGCAGGCTAAAAGTGAAAATAAACCCTATGTTTAGAACTTCCCATTATAAAATTGTAATGTGCTGTTAGGGAAGTAGAGCTAGGATTTTAATTTTATATTTTAGAATGACGATTTCATAATTGAATTCTCCACTTAATGTGTACATATACGAATTTTCTTAACACAAATATATTCAAACAAAAATTATTTGGTTCGAACGAAGTTTTATATGAATTTCTACCTTCGTCCGTGGTTGAGGTTATTTGGGAGAAAATTAACATAAAGGAGTCTAAAAAAAAAAAGCATTTCGCTTTTACATGTTGCAATTTCCAAGTCAGAATCCAATTTAGGGTTTTGAAACTTTGTCACCAAAATCACTTGACAAGATCTTATCTTAATGCATTAAGCCAAGAAAAGATAGATAAATAAATGTCGTAACATCCAGCATTCCACTGCATAGAAGGAGGGTGGGGGTGGGGGAGGGGTGGGGGCATGAGTCCATTTATAAGCAATTGAATTGTTGTAATATTCTATTTATTCAAAACGAAATTTAATAATCTATTGATAAATCGCAGAAGCGGATGTAGTCTAGAGTTTATGGGTTTGTTCGAACCTATAACATTCAATACATAATATAAATATATAACATAGAAACTTATTAAAATTTTACTAAATGTTAAATCTAGACCCAAAATTTTAACAGTATAATAAGTTTATTTAATGCAAGTTTAAACCAAGTTTATACAGTAGTGATCATATGTTCATCTTATACGTTAAACATGTAAGTTCAGCTGATTAAATTTATTTTTCCTTCATGTAACAATAGGTAACAAAAGAAAACGTTGGAACTTGGTGTACTGATAACGAAGTGGATGTAAACCTAAAAAAATACAAAGCCTAGCAAAGACAAACAAATATTAAATAATTTTTTTTTCATTTACCTAAGTTAGAGAGCAAATTTATCCGAATATTATTGTGATGAATATCCGATAAAATAATACAAATTAACTCAGACACCACCGTTATATTAAAAAAATTGAAACTTGACTTGGTCAACGGCATTTTAGTAGGGATGAATATTCACATTGGTCGAGATAAAAGTGTAAATCAAGGTCTTCAAATAGAGACAAGACTCTAGTTGATCAACTAACATTTTGGTATTTTGCCACCTTTGAATTCAATATGATTACGATTTATATCTCTTGTTTAAAATCTGTTCGACGTATTTGACTAGGTTTTTTTGTTTCCTTTTGGAATTCGAAATTTCAATAAGTAAATTTAATTCATAAGCCATGACATATTTAAGACTGCTCTTACGTATTAATAAGCCAAAAATTAGTAGTCAGTTTTATTTTCCATGTAGCCAACAAAAAAAAAAGGAAAAATGACACTGTACGACCGCTGTAAAAATAATAGCCGAAAAAATATATAAAATTTATATAATTTTTGTATATATATGCATTTTGTATGTTATATACAAAAATTATACGAATATTATATACTTTGTCGACTACCAGGTGTAAATAATTTCTGACACGAGTTAAAAGTGATAATACCTTAACAGAAAAAGCACCACAGACAAATTATCGGGAGAAAATGGAAAAGGATAAGTACCAAGGGAAAATTCTAGGCAAAATTGTTAAGTGCAATGTATAAGTCATCATGCATCAGCTCTTAGGCTCGTTTGGTGTGAGAGATAAGCGATAATTAATTAAATTTGAAATGAGTTTATTTCATGTTTGGTTGAAATAAAATCGTAGTATAATTAATTTCGAAATTTTAATATTTTTTATTCCTATGGGAGGATGAGATAATTAATCCTAAAATAACTAATCACGAGATAATTAATAATATGATAACTTGTTTCCTAGTCAAATGGCTCTAAGAGTTATATTTGGAACAACTTAACGAATTTTTTCATACTAGTCCAAGTCGTAGTCTTTTTATTACTAAACAAAAAGTTATTTTCAAGGTAAAAATTACGCGGGGTACCCTATTTGGTCGCCCCCATTTAATCTATACCCGCTTTTTTAAAAACTTTTAACTTGTACCCATTTTTTGAATAACTTCAGTTCCCTTTCCCTCTCTGAGCTGAAGTTCACCAGTTAAGCTGAAGTTCGTCAGTTATAAAGACAAAACTTCAGCATACGGGGAAACTTCAGCTCCAGTTACAAGAGCTGAAGTTTCCAAGTTATAAAGACAATTACAAAGACAAAACTTCAGCATACGGGGAAACTTCAGCTCCAGTTACAAGAGCTGAAGTTTCCAAGTTATAAAGACAATTACAAAGACAAAACTTCAGCTCTAGAGCTGAAGTTTTATTTTTGTTAACTGGGGAACTTCAGCCCAGTATGCTGAAGTTTTTGTCTTTATAACTGGGGAACTTCAGCCCGTATGCTGAAGTTCCCCAGTTACAAAGAGAGCTGAAGTTTCCCAGTGTAACTAGGGGAACTTCAGCCCCGTATGCTGAAGTTTTTATTTTTATAACTGGAGAACTTCAGCTCCGTATGCTGAAGTTCCCCAGTTACAAGACAACAACTTCAGCTATAGATCTGAAGTTCGCAAGCTACTTCAGGCCCGTCTACTAGAATGCTGAAGTTTTGCGTGATTGCCTTTGCTACTTCAGCCTCGCATGCTGAAGTTATGCGCAAAAGCAGGTACATATGCAATTTTTTTTTACAAAGTGAGTATAAGTTAAAACGTGGCACAAAAAGTAGGTACAGATGCAAAATAACTAATATGGGTTGGAAAAGTACAGAGATTTATATATTAACTGTTTTGTTAGTTAGTTAAATACATTGATCTGGTCCCCTTGTTAAATTTATTAAGCCTATACTTTCCGGCAGGGGCGGTGATGTTTGGTTATAATTTCATATTTTAGTACATTATTTATTTTATATTTTAGGTGCTTTAATGCTAAACTATACTTTATTTGCGCGTAATGGAGTTTATTTTATTTGTAGGTACATTGGAGATGAAATTAGAGCAAAGAGAATATTTAAAGTATAAAGTGTTCTCGAAAAATAGTAGGAAAAAAAGAAAGACAGAATTGAGCAGCGGAAAAACTGAAGCAGCTAGCGAGGCGAGCTAAATAGCACGAGCTAGCCAGTTTTCAGACTGGTCATTCAAAAATAGCCAGCGTTTGCCAAGTCATTGAAAAATAGCCATTATTTTGCTGCAACAGAGACCGGTCCAACAAAATATACTGGAGTTCGCTGCACCTTGGTATGAACTTCCAGCATATCATGCTGGAACTCCAACATTCGAAAAGTTCCAGCATAATATACTAGAGATTCGAGCACCTGTGTATGAACTTCCAGCATAATATACTGGACCGGTATACTTTGCTGGAACTCCAGTATAATATACTGGAACTCTCCAGTATAATATACTGGAGTTCCAGTAATTTGTTGGTACTCCAGTATATTCAATATACTTATGCTGGAATTCCAGTATATTATGCTGGAGTATTTTTCGGATTTTGAACAGTGTTTTCGTTCAGATTTATCTTTACGTGAAAAGTGGCTAAATTTTGATTACTTTTGAAACTGTGGCTATTTTTGAATGACAACTTGTAAATCTGGCTATTTTTGAATTTCTCCCATTGAGCTTACGTGGAAGCTGGCAAGGCGAACCTCTAAGCTCGCGTGGGAGCAGGCGACACGAGGGGTAAGGCGAGGATGAGCGTGCTGCATGTCTCGCGCCACACTGTTTGGGGCGAGTTGCATCTCACGTTTTACCTCGCGAGGCACGGTCCATAGAGAGCCTGATCCAGATTTTGAAGGCTTATTTCGTTGCCTTGTTGGACTTGGACTTGGGCTATGTCGTTTAGGTCTTTTCCTACACATATAAATAGACATTAAACACCACTTTTGAAGGAGTTTTTTGCGACCGGAGGCAAGAATAGCTCGTGGAACACCCGTTGGGGGATAGAATCATCAATTTCTACATTCCTTCATCTTTACTTTGTAATTTATTTATGAAAAATACTTGGGATATTGTGACTATGAGTATGAGTAGCTAAACTTCTAATCTAGGGCTTTGATGGAACATATTGGAGGATGATTTTCCTGTTACGTTAATATAGATTTGACGTAGTATTTTCTCTATTTGTTCAACTACGTTTATATTGTGGTTGGCTGAAGAACTCTTAATTGACTGTGCCTATTTAGTGTGTATTACTCGGAAGAGAGTGCATATTTAGGTAGTTGTTGAACAACATCATTCCTAACGTATATAAGGGATCAATATGGAGGATTTAAAGGTGTGATTAAGAATAACAAAACCTTGGTGCGATCCGAATGAGCCGTAACTTAGTGCCAACTAGCGTAATTCGGAAGAATATGTCTAGTAAATTGTGATAGTTACTCGAAAGAGAATCATGACACTAAAAGCGCTTATGATCGATAGAGAAAAATTAGGCAAATTAATATAGAAAATGTAGCGGAAAGGATACCGACAATAGGGGAAATCATAACCTTAGATTATTCCAAATCTTGTCTACAACCTGTTCGTAGTTAGTTATTAATTACTCCATTTTCATAACTAGATCTTTAGTAGTAAATCCAATTTTTTATTTTAATATTTCTGAAGATTTATTACGTGAATTTGTGAGAGTCTAGTAGTTGTGCTTAATAGGTTAATTCCTTGTGGGGTTCGACTCTGGACTTGTTAACCGAAATATATTTGCAACGACCACTTAGTCCTTTTTATAAGGCATAGTTGGGCGTGATCAAATTTTGGCGCCGTTTCCAGAGAATTAACGGTGTTATTAATTGCAGCTAAAAGAAGTGCTAGAATTCTTAGTATAGTCAATTTCCTTCATTTTAAACTAAATACATCGAAATTCTAACGTTTGTAGTCTTGGGTGTTACAGGTGCATGCCTAGAAACTCCTCAAGAACTGGTGAATTGTTCGAAGCATTCTCGGATCCTGAGAAAGTTTTCAAGACACTGAATCGTGCAAAAAAGAAGGGAAAATAGCAACAGAATTCAACAGAATAAATCGAACAAGACATGGATGACGAAATAGAAAATCCAAACAACGAAAACAATGTGAATCACCCGAACAATCAGGGTGTGGTGCCTCTTGTGCCAAAAGAAACATTGTATGATTTGGCACAACCCACCGCCAAAAATCTGGCGACCACAATTGCAGTCCTCAGATACAAGAGGAATCATTTCAAATCACAAAGAACATGCTACATTTGTTGCAAAACAAGGGACTGTTCTCAGGGTCTTACATTGAAGATCCTCAGCCACATCTGAAAAATTTCCTGTCGATATGTGTCACGCTAAGTCAACCTTATGTGACACCAAAAGCAATAAAGCTGTTATTGTTTCCATTTCTCGGTGACGGGAGAGGCTCAAACTTGGCTTAATTCACTCCCCATAAACTCCATCACTACTTGGGAGGAATTAGTCAAGCAATTTTTGAACAAGTTCTACCCACCCAATAAGACTGCCAAACAAATTGATGAGATATTGAGCTTCAGGCAGAGACCAACAGAAACACTACAAGAAACGTGGGAGAGGTTCAAGGGTATGCTGGTTAATTGTCCACATTATGGCATTCCAGATCAGATGTTGGGTAGAGGTTCTACATAGGATATGTAGACAACTTAAAGACCAATGTTGATGCTTCAGCAGGTAGAGCATTTTTGAGAAAATCATTCAGAGAATGCAAGATCCTACTTGATAAAATGGCTCAAAACTCAGGATGGATGACAAGAGACTCTACGATCACTCCTGTAGTTCACTCAGTGGATTTGGACCCAAACAACTCCATAGCCGAAAATATGGCCAATCTGATGACGCAAATGAGTATCCTCACCAAAAAGATCGATGAATCAGGCCAGAAGCAGCATGTACACATAGTTGACGCAAATAATAGGGGCTTATGTACACCATGCATTAACCAACCATATGTATGCTCTTGGAGTGCGGCAAGTGACAACCAACACTATCAGGAAGATATGAACTATGTGGCTAACTATGGAGGACAGAGGCAAGGTGGTCAGAATTGGGGGCAACAGAATCAACAATATAGACCGGCACAATAACAATACAATAATAGCAGCAATCCTGGAGCTATGAGACCATAGGGTTAAGTTGTGCTTTACCAAAGGCAACATGGATACAACAAGAAAAATCAGCAGCTAGCTTATCAATAGCCTCAACAACAGATAGTGAGACAAGATGATGGGTTGTCTGAAATTAAATGAATGCTGCAACAACTGATTGGGTCCAATGGAAAAAAGTAAGAGAGAGTGGACTCACATGACTCAGCGATAAAAGGCATTAAGATTCAACTAGGGTAGATATAGATGGCTCTGAATAATCGTCCCCAAGGGATGTTACCTGCAGACACACTTGTCAATCCAAAAGAGCTAGGCCTGAAATAGCTTATGGCAATGAGTTTAAGAAACGACCTAGATCTAGAGCAAGAAATTGCTCGCAAAAGCCGACCAACTGAAACACTTGTGCCCGTACCCATTGAGGTAGATGATTCAACAGGGTTAACTGAGGTGACGATACAATGCACAAGAGAGCACAAGCAAAGAAAAAGAGGTTGCGAAGGAGACTGGGGTAGCGCAAGAAACGACAGTAGAAGTAGTGCCTGAGCAGGATAAAACTCAAATCACAGGAAGGAAGCGACCTCCAACACCATTCCCACAGAGATTGGCCAAATATAAGAAGGATTAGAAGTATAAGAAATTCATGGAGATGTTGAAACAAATCTAGGTGAACATTCCACTGATTGACGCCTTGAGGGAGAAGCCTGGGTATGCTAAAATGATGAAGGATTTGATGTCTCGCAAGCTCGACTTTCAAGACTTGGCCACTGCTACACTAACCTAGACATGTGGTGTTGTCGTGACAAGACCCATAGCTGAGAAGCTGTCAGACCCAGGGAGTTTCAAAATCCCTTGTACAATAGGCAGTTACGCTTTTGCTAAAGTGTGATTTAGGGGCAAACATAAACTTGATGCCCTTAGCTATCTACAAAAGGTTAGGCATTGGAAGAGCAATACCCACGTCCATGTTACTACAGCTAGCCGACCGGACAGTGAAGAGACCATCAAGTGTCCTTGATGAAGTAGTAGTGTAGGTTGGAAAGTATATGTTTTCCAACATATTTTGTCATTCTGGACTGCCGGGTTGACGAGGAGATTCCCATAATTTTGGGAAGACCATTCTTGGCCACTGGGAGAGCTCTAATTGATTGTGAAACTGGAGAGCCAAAAATGAGACTGAACGATGAGGAGATAACATTCAATGTGCAGAAGTCTATGTAGCGACCAAGTGAATTTGCTAACTGCTCTCTAATAGAAGCTGTGGATGTAGTTTTGGAAGAGGAAGATGAGACTCTAAATGCTAAAGACCCTCTAGCAACCTGTCTCATGAACTTAGAAGAAGTAAGTGGAGAGGACTTGGCAGAGTGGGTGCTGGATCTTGAAGGCCAAGGATTCTGGAAAAGAGAGCTCGAACTTGAGTCTTTGCACTTAGAAGAAAGAAAGACTCCTTCAGCTAAGCCATCGATCGAATAGCCACCACAGTTGGAACTGAAATCGCTACCACCTCACCTCAGGTATGCTTTTTTAGGACCTAACTCAACTTTACCTGTTATTATCTCATCTAGTTTGTTAGATGTGCAGGAAGAATAACTTTTGCAGGTACTCATAGAGTGAAAAACTGCAATTGGTTGGACCATTGCAGACATTAAGGGTATCAGCTCGGCCTTCTATATGCATTAGATTTTACTAGAAGATGGAAACAAGCCTTCTAGAGAATATCAAAGAAGCCTGAACCCCAACATGAAATAAGTTGTGAAAAAGGAGGAGATAAAGCGGTTAAATGCGGGAATCATTTTCCCCATCTCCGACAGCAACTGGATTATCCCAGTTTAATATATGACAAAGAAAGGTGGAATGACTGTGGTGCAAAATGAGAACAACAAGCTGATATCAACAAGAACAGTCACGAGATGGCGAATTTGTATGGACTACAGAAGATTGAATAAGGCCACCCGAAAAGACCATTTTCCCTTACCGTTAATTGATCAGATGTTAGATAGATTGGATTAGAGGTCCCATTACTGCTTTATGGATGGATACTCGGGGTATAATCTTAAAGCTACAACCGTCTCTTCTTATTGCCCCGGAAGATAGAGAGAAAACGTCATTCACCTGTCCATATGGCGTGTACGCTTTTCGGAGAATATCGTTCGGCCTATGTAATGCACCCGCCATATTTCAAAGGTGCATGATGGCCATCTTCACAGATATGGTAGAAGACATTATGGATGTCTTCATGGATAATTTCTCAGTGGTGGGAGACTCATTCTATGATTGCCTAAAGAATCTGAAAAAAGTGCTGAAAAGATGTGTGGAGACTAATCTGGTGCTCAACTGGAAAAAGTGCCATTTCATGGTACAAGAAGGTATAGTCGTGGGGCACCTAGTTTCAAGTAAGGGCACTGAGGTGGATCGTGAAAAGGTTGATGTGATAGAAAAATTACCACCACCCACTTCCGTCAAAGCAATAAGATGTTTCCTTGGCCATGCCGGTTCCTAAAAACGGTTTATAAAATATTTCTCCAAAATTTCTAACCCCTTGTGTAAACTGTTTGAAAAAGATCACGCTTTGGTATATTCTGATGACTGCAGGGTAGAGTTTGAGGAGTTAAAGAAGAAACTAGTGACTGCACCAATCATAGTGGCCCCCGATTGGGAGCAACCTTTCGATCTGATGTGTGATGCAAGCGACTGTGCTGTGGGAGCAGTCCTTGGGCAGCGAAAAGATAAAGTCATGCATCCGATCTACTACACAAGTAGAACCTTGAGCAGCGCCCAACTGAATTACACAGTGACAGAGAAAGAGATGCTAGCTATGGTGTTCATATTTTATAAATTCAGGTCATACCTGATAGGCTCAAAGGTAATTGTTTACAATGACCATGCTGCCCTCAGGTACCTAATTAAGAAAAGGAGTCAAAGTCGCGCCTAATTCGATGGGTGCTACTACTACAAAAGTTTTACTTGGAAATCCGGGACCGAAAGGGAACATAAAACCAAGTTGCTGATCATTTGTTCAGGCTCGAAGGAGCGGAAAAGAAGGTTGAGGTGGAGGAGATCATGGAGACTTTCCCAGATGAACAACTTTTAGCAACGAGCCTCGAGGCTACACCATGGTATGCAGATATTGCAAATTACCTAGAAAGCGGTATTGTTCCTTATGACTTGTCTTCTATGCAAAAGAAAAAGTTTTTTTTGTGATTGTCGCATGTATTTCTGGGATGAACCATATTTGTTTAGGATTTATCTTGATACCATGATCCGGAGATGCATTCCCAAGATAGATCAATCTTCTGTTTTGCAGGCATGTCATGCTTCATCATATGTTGTCACGACCCGGAATCCCACCTTCAGGCCGTGATGGCGTCTAACATTGAACCCACTAGACAAGCCAACATTACTAGTTATTCTGATTTATTCCTTTATTATTTAGCATAAAAGAAAATGAAATACAAGAACAAATAGAAATAAGAATCCGGAATATAAGAAATCCAACAACTTAGATAATAAATCTTACGAAATTTCCTTAAAAATACCCCCAGAACTGGTGTCACAATTTTTCACGGACAGTCTAAGATTTACTAAAAACATGAGTCTGAAATAAACAAGTGCAGCTGTCTAGAAATACAAAATAAGACAGAAGAAAGGAAATATATGGTGACACCAAAGCCTGCGAACGCCTGCAGGACTGCCTCGGTGTCGCCGTGGACTGAAGGATACTCCCTCGCTTAATGTCCACTGGGTCCGGCTCCATAATCTGCACAATATAAAGAAGTGCAAGTGTAACATCAGTACAACCGACCCCATGTACTGAGTAAGTGCCGAGCCTAACCTCGGCGAAGTAGTGACGAGGCTAGGACATGACCACACATCACACATGTGCAATTCAATAGTATACATGAAATAATGATAGGAAATAAGCAAATAAATACAACAACGAGGGAGAACATGCTGGGGACGAAGGGCAATTACTAGCTGAAATATCAGAACAAGATAACAATTGGATTGCATAAATAACAGCAGGAATTAACAGCTCTGAAACAAGTAAATAAACCGGAAATGACACGGCATGTCCCTCGTGCATAATCTCATAGTCACTCGGCACGGAATGTCCCCTCGTGCACAAATAAATAATCACTTGGCACGGAATATCCCCTCGTGCATAACCTCACAATCACTCGGCACGGAATGCCCCCTCGTGCATAAATAAATAATCACTCGGCATGGAATGTCCCCTCGTGCATAACCTCACAATCACTCGGCACAAAATGTCCCCTCGAGCATAAATAAATAATCACTCGGCACGGAATGTCCCCTCGTGCATAACCTCACAATCACTCGGCACGGAATGTCCCCTCGTGCGTAACATGTATAAAAATCAACAATTTGACAGGAAAATTCAACAAATAGAAACCTCAAATGCACAGTAATATTCAACAAGGATTCTACCGTCTCGGCAAGGGACTCAGCTATAACCAATCTCACTCAGAAGTATAATTTTACAAATAATCCTCAACCGAACGAGTAACCAATAAAAATCTACATCATGATATATCCCCAATGTATCACTTCCAGAATAACAATTAATTCATAACATAGAGAATATCAAAGAAAACTATGAAATTCATCAAGTTTGACTCACGGGCATACTTTACCACAACATATAGGTACCCGTCACCTCGCTTATACGTTGGACATATGATAACACATAGCAAATAAGACTTTGTACCTATTCTCTCAAGCTAAGGTTAGGTCAAACACTTACCTCGATTCCAAGAATCCAAATCAAGCCTCTAGCACTGCTTTCCCTCTCGAATCCAACTCCGAAACGATAGTATCTACACATGATCGACTCAACAATATCAGTAATGACTCAATAATTCAATCCCAAAGCCTAAATATGCATTTCCCATCATTCTTCCAAAAATACCAAAATTCGACCCCGGACCCACTTGGTCCAAACTCGAGGTTCGGACCAAAACCCGATCACCCATTCCCCCACGAACCCGAATATATAATTTGTTTCGAAATCCGACCCCAAAAACGAGGTCAAATTCCCAACAAAATCAAAAAGCCCTAACTCTACCCAAATCCCCAATTTTCTACCATTAAAGCCCTAGAATTCTTGATAAAAGTTGATGAAATCATTAAGAAGTTGAAAGAAACTAGTTAGGGGTTACTTACCTGTGATTTGAGAAGATACTCTCTAGAGAAAATCGTCCTTGGTCCCTTTTTGGTGAAGAAAAATGAAGAAGAATCGGGTGAACAGTAAACTTAAACACTGCCCGACCCTCACACCTGCGGTGCATGGGTCGCACCTGCACTTTCGCAGGTGCGGAAAATCAATCGCACCTGCAGAAATGGGTGGAAAATCAATCGCACCTGCAGAAATGGGCTAAGCCACTGAGTGCCGCACATGCGGAGGCACTGCCGCACCTGCGGAACCGCTTCTGCGAAGAATATGTCGCACCTGCGGAATTGGGCTGGTTAGGGCTGGACCGCACCTGCGGCTGCTTATCCGCACCTGCGGTCTCGCACTTGCGGCCCAAGGCTCGCAGGTGCGGGCACACCAGAACTGGTGCACCAACACTGATTTTTTTCAACTCTAACATCCTAGAACCCCCCCGAAACTTATCCGAGCCCTCAGGGCTTAAAACCAAATATACACATGAATTCAAAAATCATCCTACGAACTTATTCGAGTAGTTAAACCAATAATATAACATCAAAAACAATGAATTAAACTCAAAAATCTATAGAATTTTCTCAAACTTCATAAACTTCTAAATTCTCCAATTTTGATCTGAAACACGTCAAACCAAGTCCGTTTTTTCCAAATTATACAGATAACTCACATAACACATATTAAACATGTTCCGGGCATCAGAACCATAATACGGGCCCGGTAACCCAGATTTCACATCAAAGTTCATTTTCAAAAGTATTTCTTATTTTCAGAAAACAATTTTCTTTAAATATTCATTTTTCGAGTTTGGGACCTCGGAATTCGATTCCGGGCATACGCCCAGGTCCCATATTTTCCTACGGACCCTCCGGGACCGTCAAATCACGGGTCTGAGTCCGTTTACCAAAAATGTTGACCAAAGTCAATTTTATCCCACTAATTATCATAAATTCAACAGTTCAACACATTTTCCACATAAAGACTTCCCGGCTATGCGCTCGGGCTAAGCACGTACATCCATGTGAGATTAACGGAGGCTTTCGGGGCCTTAGAACACGGTTTTTGCTAAATTACACAAGATGACCTTTTAGGTCATCACAATCTTCACCTCTAAAACAACCATTCGTCCTCGAACGGACATAGAAAATTACCTGAATCGGGGAAAAGGTGGGGATAATGTCTCCGCATATTGGGCTCGGACCCCCAAGTAGCTACCTCAACAGGCTGACCTCTCCACTGAACACGAATCGAAGGATAACTCTTCGATCTCAACTGTCGCACCTGCCGATCTAATATGGCTACCGGCTCCTCCTCATAAGACAATTCCTTGTCCAACTAGACACCACTGAAGTTAAGTACATGAGATGGGTCCGCAATATAACTCCGGAGCATAGACACATGAAATACCGGATGCACGACTGACAAACTAGGTGGAAAGGCAAGTCTGTAGGCCACCTCTCCTACCTTGTCCAGAATCTCAAATGGACCAATGTACCTAGGGATCAACTTTCCCTTCTTTCTGAATCTCATCACGCCCTTCATGGGCGACACCCGAAAAAATATGCGGTCTCCTATCATAAATGCCAAATCTCGAACTATGCAATCCGCATAACTCTTCTGCCTGGACTGAGCTGTACGAAGTCTATCCTGAATGATCTTCACCTTGTCCAAGTCATCCTGGACTAACTCAGAACCCAACAATCTAGCCTCTCCCGGCTCAAACCATCCGACTGGAGACCGACACCGTCTACCATACAACGCCTCATACGGAGCCATCTGAATGCTCGACTGATAGCTGTTGTTGTAGGCAAACTCAGCTAAAGGCAAGAACTGGTCCCATGAACCTCCAAAGTCAATAACACAAGCTCACAACATATCCTCCAAAATCTGAATAGTACGCTCGGACTGCCCGTCCGTCTGAGGATGAAATGCTATGCTCAAATCGATCTGTGTGCCCAATTCTCGCCGAAATACTCTCCAGAAATGAGAGGTAAACTGAGTACCTCAGTCTGATATAATAGATATGGGAACACCATGCAGTCTAACAATCTCTCTCATATAGATCTTTGCCAACTTCTCTGCTGAATACGAAACTGATACTGGAATGAAGTGCGCTGACTTGGTCAGCCTATCCACAACGACCCATACTGCATCAACCATCCTCTGAGTCCGTGGGTCCAACTACAAAGTCCATGGTGATACGCTCCCACTTCCACTCGGGAAGCTTAACCTGTTGACAGTTCAAGCACCGAGCTACATAAGCCTATAATATCCTTCTTCATCCTCCGCCACCAATAGTGCTGCCGCAAGTCCTGGTACATCTTTGCGGCGCCCGAATGAATAGAATACCGGGAACTATGGGCCTCCTGAAGTATCATCTCACGAATACCATCCACACCAGGTACACAAATCTGACCCTGCATCCTCAAAACTCCCTCAACATCAACCGTAACCTGCTTGGCATCTACGTGCCTAACTCTATCTCTAAGAACACATAAATGGCGATCATCATACTGCCTGGCCCGAATATGGTCATACAATGAAGAATGGGCCACGGTATAGGCCAAAACACTGCCAGTCTCAGAAACCTCCAATCTCACAAATCGATTGGCTAAAGCCTGAACACCCAAAGCAAGAGGTCACCACTTTGGCCTTCCACGGATGATAAATAATGGTAATATCATAATCCTTCAGCAACTCAAACCATCTCCTCTGCTTCATGTTCAACTCCTTCTGTTTGAACATATACTGTAAGCTCTTATGATCCGTGAACACCTCACATGGCACACCATACAAATAATGCCTTCAAATCTTCAATGCATGCACAATAACTGCTAACTCCAAGTCATGAACTGGATAGATATTCTAATGAACCTTCAGCTTACAAGAATCACAGGCTATAACCTTGCCATCCTACATCAACACTGCACTAAGCCCAACCCGAGAAGCATCACAATACACATTATACGATCCTGAACCTGTGGGCAAAACTAACACTGGTGCTATGGTCAAGGCTGTCTTGAGCTTCTGAAAGCTCGCCTCACACTCATCAGACCACCTGAACTGG
>ML370094.1:0-48953 GCA_005239525.1 Nicotiana knightiana
ATCCTATATTACTTGTCGACCACGTACACTTGCGTGTGCATTGGGAAATCAACCAACAGTATGCTGATGTTGTTGCTACTTAGAATGTGGAGAAAATGTTCGGTGAAAAATCTTTGAAGTCTGATAAGTAGGAGAAAGGTGTTCGCAAGACTGCTAAGTGAAGGGTTTATACTGATGAGGAACCTGGTTCCTCAAAGAAGGACAAAGATGATAATTCGGGGAGTAGTGGGAAACAAAGATTGAGAAGTCAAAATGTACAATGGGGGCGCACATTTGCCTCTGATGTCTTGGAAGAGGCTGGCATGAGACAGTTAGTTAAGATCTGTGATTTCCAACGGTTGACACACTTGTTCGCAAGCGACACTGCTAGGGCATATGAGGAGTAATTTCAAAGTTTTTATGCCGACTTGTACAAGGACGAGGATGGTCATATTTGTGCATTAGTGAATGGGGTTGATATGGTAATAGACTTTTCCTTGTTGGGATCTATTCTTGGTGTACCCAATGAAGGGCTGTCTAGTGTTCATAGAGCTTTCACTCAGAACATCAGAAATGCAATCTTGGAGGATAAAGCAGTTTAGCAGGGGGAACGGGTGCAGAAGAAAGCCCTCCTTCCCGTTTATCAACTGCTATTTGAGATGGTAAACAAAGTGTAACTTCCTCGAGCTGAGCGTAGATCCATCACTTCTCGTGCAGACTTGTTCCTCATGGAACCACTGGATGACTTCATACCATCAATCTGCATAGGATCATGATAGGCAACATGAATAAAATGGCAGGCTTTAAAGATGGTAATCATGAGATGCCATATGGGTTCCTTCTTACCAAGATAATTGAGACCTTCAAGGTTCCTCTCATACCAGTTAAAGTGGGTTCCAACTCACCTCAATTCTACACTTCGGCAGCTACGAACTAAGAGAAGCAAACTTTTTCGGAAATTGCTCTTGAAGAATGTGAGTGTGTAGAAAATTTGGAGGGGTTGCAAGCACTTCTACCATTTCTCAGTTAATAAATGCTCAAAACAGTGCTACTACTGAGATACGAAAATTGAAAGCAAGGAATTCTATCCTTGAGACTCAAATAAGTCAGCTGCAAGAGGCACCTGGTTCCACTATCTCTCAAAACGAAGAGGTTGTTCGCCTGACAAAAGAGAACGCTGAGCTGAGGAAACAAGTGGAGGACCTGCAAGAAATACTACTCAATGAGCAAATGTCAGCAAATACTCGCATGGATTTAGTCCTCCAAACAATTTCCTCTGCCTTCAAACCATCTCCTCCTCATGCTTCTTAAAATTTGTCCCCACAATGTCCAGTCTATAACCCAACTTATGCTCCTGTCTCTTCGTGTCAGTTCTTATGTTGATAACTTGTGGCATTTTTTTTAATTGTTCTACTGTGTGGATGTGGAAATAACATTGACTCTGCTCTTGCTGTAAAATCCAAAACTATGTTAATGCAAGCTTTTCCCTTGTTGCTGCTTATGCCATACTTTTATGCTATGTTCTTAATCATGACTGTGTTGTGATGACCCAAAGGGTCATCTTATGAATTAAGACTTCATTTTGGGCTCATTAGCCTCGACGAGATTAATTTTATTTACCTTGATTTGCGTGCTCAGTCCCGGCGTAAAACCGAAAATCTTTTTATGTGGAAATATGAGAAATAATAATTTTTGGAATTTAAAATTAGGTCTTGGTTGACTTTGGATCAACATTTTTAGTAAACGGACCCGTTTTCATGTTCTGGCGATCCCGGGAGGTCCTCGGTAAAATATGGGACTTGGGTGTATACACGAAATTGAATTTTGAGGTCCCTAGCTTTAGAAATCAAATTTTGAAGAAAGTTGTTTTGCTAGATTTTTTAAGGAAATAAAGAAATGAATTAATGTTTGAAATCTTTGGTACCGAGCCCGTATTTTGGTTTCCGAGCTAGGTACTAGTTTGTTATGATATATAAGTCTTATTTGTGAAGTTGGTGAGAATCGGAGTTGATTTGACTTGATTCAGACGTCCGGTTGAGAAATAGTGAAATTGAAGTGTTCTTGAGAAGAATCATGAGTTTTGAGGTTTTTTTTTTTTTTTTTTTTTTTNNNTGTTGCCTCTATGCCTTGGCTACATAATCACTCCTTGCGCCTCACTATGCCCTTATGGCAACCTCATGTAGAGGAATCATGGTATAGATGCCGGAAAATGTCTCACGAGGGCATATAATCTCATAGCCATTTGGATATCTTTCCAAAGGCATAGGGCTAGAGCAACACAAACTGGGCTAAACCTTACCTTACTAATCCTATTGAGGCAAATAAAAAGCCTCACCTACTAGCATGCATGTAAGAAGAAAGAACTAGCTAGTACTAAATATTCTATGATCATCACAGAGTTTATAACATACTCTGTGATGATATTACATAAGACTATACTAATGTGATGGTAGAATAAGAATATGTAAACATAACAATGATGTACTATCTTCTCTAATTTTATGAAGTCTTCAACTTGTAACCGCTTGTCTTCCTCCTCTACCCTCTTCAAAATGTCTTCAAATTTCATGATTTATTCTTTGAACGAGTTGACTTTGTTGACGTAGTTGGATAAACCTGTTTTTGTTTGGCAACTCTCATTGGGAGTCGCCTTATATTTGCATCTTCATTCACCCTGCCGTCCCAACTTCTTTCCCTTGTTCGAGTCTTCTTGCTTTTTCCACTATGCATAGGTGATAAATCACCTTTTCTTGCTGCCTCTGCGCGGTATTGATTTAGTATATCATCTTCCTCACCCTCTACATATGTATCTCTGCCCACAATCACCGGATTTGGCATGTCTCGATCAAAGTCTTGTGTCACCATAATATTTCCTTCCTGCTTAACTAAAACTGCCTTGTTTTGTGTTGTGTTTTGTAATATGCTCCTGCTTCTACTCACACGACCAGTGCTAAAAGCAATTGTATTTAAAGAGTTTCGAGGATCTGAACTTACCATGGCATCCAAAAGTTTTTTCTCCTCTAATGAAATAAATGTAGTGGATGTCACGATTTGTTGCTGCCCAGCTGCACTTGACAGTGCTGTTGTTTTCTCCTGAGTAGCAAATGATGCTGCTACAAATTGCTGCTGCTGCTGTCCAGTTTCTGATTTTGTTGTTGCAACATCGTGCATTTTTTCATTATACTGTTGTTGTTCAATATCTGCTTGTGCTTCTGCTGTTTGTTCCTCCACTGATGTCACAACTGGTATGATTGCATTACTCTGCTGCTGTTGTGCAGGACTTGCGACATTTTTCAGTAAAGTAACACCCATTGTGCTTGGTCCAACCTGTTGCTTTCCAGATTGAGTTGATCTTCCAGCTACCATTTTCTCTTTTTGATTGGTTTTTACACTATGATGCTGCCCAGATTTAATTGCTGCTGCTTTTCGAGCATCTGTAGGATTTGCAACTGGACAAATCTGTTTTGAAAATGTTGTTGCAGCTTGATTCAAGCTTCCTATAGGAGTGTTTCTAGGAAGAAATACTGGAGCATTGGTGTTTAATTTGCTGTTGGGACTAGCTATTGTTGCTCCAACGGGTTGTGGCATTGTAAAGCCTTCAAGCTCCTCACCTGCACTGTCCAAACCATCCTCTTGATTATCCTCTTCAGATGAATAACCATCAAAACCATCACCCCAGTCCTCATCATCATCCTCCTCACGTTGGTCAGCCCAAAGCCTAGATTTGATAGGCATCCCCCTCACGTGAGCTTGTATAACATCGTAGTTATTCCCAGTTGAAAACATAAGCTGCCCAGATTCGCCTTCAAACCCACACGACTCCAAAGATTGCGAAGGGACCTTGGATACGGAGGTGTTCAAAGCGACCAAAGGTTGTTTAACCATAGTAGAATTCATCATCATTTCATTCTGGGCATTATTGATGATTTGTTCTACATGAGGATTTGAAAATTGCAACATAGGTGCATTGGAGGAAATATCCTGAGTATAGGTGTTTAGTCCAACCTTATAACCAGTAGTATTAACAACATCAGCTTTGTAGTGTTGTGCTAAAGGATTTGGAATCAAATTTCCAGTGAAAGCTTGCATTGGGTTCTTATTATCTAAAATTTGAGCCCCAAGAGATGTAATATTCAACGCCGCTGGGGTCGAGGAGCTGTTTTGATCCAGGTTTTGTGCATTATTACTCATCACCAGCTGCAATTCTCTCCAGAAATCTTCCCATCATCATCATTCACATTGCCAAGAGCAGCAAAAGGATTCGGATTATTTCTGGAAATCTGCTCAACCTGTTGCACCTTGTTCTTACTTGGAGTACGTTTTTTGCTGGACACCATTGTCCAATCTTTCTCAGCTAAATTCTGAACTGAACCATCACCCTTAGCCCCATCTTTTGGATCATTAAACTTCCCAGCAACTAGAAGATTGTTACTAGACAATTCAGATGTTCGACCAAGCGTATGTCCGCCCTTAGCATCCTGTTTTTCCCCTTCTAAAACCAGAGCAACATTCTTCACAACTCCAGGTTTAGAACCTGGTTGTTTTTCTTCAGCAATCATATCGTTTGTTCCATCTTGTACATTCTCCACACCTCGATCATTAACAATTTGAATCCCTGGTTTAGATCGATCACCACCAGTAATTCCAACCCTCAAAAGAGCTACTTGAACACTAGAAGCAGGTTGATCATCCACCAAATATTGAGGCTGTGTAACATCCTCGATTACTGCCTTAACACCTGTAGCAACTGTACCATCCCTAGTTGCATTCACAGCTGTAGAGATTATTTTATTATTAACTGCAATTCCATCATTAGCCTTCTTTACACCAGGTCGATCACCAGTCACCTTTAAACCATGCAAATTGTCATATGCTTGCAAAACTGGATTTACTGCATTGAGAATCGTCGCTAAAGCCGTTTTGGCAGGGATATCACGTGTAGGTTTAGGAGGGCCCTTATCAATCATTAAACCATCACCTACAACATTACCATTTGTTGCTCGATTGAGCAATTTATCATTGCTCGAATTAGCAGTGTCTTTTCCTCCTTCCTTTTGTAAAAACTGTTGTTCGATCAGATTTTCCTTTGCTACTGCTTCTATTAGTTTACCATCTGAAGCTTCTATTTCCTTAGCTCTTTGTTCAACTCTTTTAGTATTTAGATAATCTCTAGCATCTCCTTGCCTCTGCTCAGTCATGGTTACGTCTATAACTGGCAGATTTCTCTCAACTGTTGCACCTGTTTTTGTCATCTCCTCTATACCTTGTTCTTTCAACAATCGACATGATTTATCATCATGTCCTTGATGCTTGCAATATGTGCAATACTTTGGAAGATTATCATATACAACTTCCTGATAATGCACGATTGTTTTACCTGTTTCTTTGTCGACCATAAAAATTTTAACCTTCTTAGGATGTTTATCCAAAAGATTTAGGATTACCTTGACTCTAGCTGCGCTAGGTCGTGTTCTTTCTTTCGTCGCCTTGTCCACAGCAAGAGTTTTACCAACAGCTGAAGCAATAGACATCAACGATCTCTTGGCGAAGAAGTTAGGCGGCAGACCTGGAAAGAAATCCATACGACTGCCATGGACATTTCCTCATTTGGATTGAATTCTAACGTCCATGGGAATGTTCTAAAAATGAATTCATCATCTTTAGCCTTGACATAACCAGTTGATCATGATAAAAACATAACATAGTCGTTATATAGATCAAATCTAATTAAAAGATGGCAAAATTCCAGCAGTCCTATATTGCAGCGACCTTGAATATCAAATTGCGACGAAAAAACTTTTCTAAACTCGTGTAGATCAGGTTTACCGTATGAGAACTTCATTATAGCAGCTTGATGCAATCCTTCCTCTCTTGTGAATTGTTTGATCTCATCCATTGAGAACTCTATTGTTGGTTCTCCATGCACGATAGTCACTAGAATCAACTCAATCTTCGACGCAACAGCTTGTTTTGGTTGAATTTGTGCAGCGTATGACTGTTTTTGATCAGTGTTTGTTAGGGATTCAGTTTGTGTTTTGATTTATCTCTCCCACAGCCAAAGACTGGGGAGAGATCAAAGCAGCCATGGCTGCCGAAAATTAGAGAAAAAAATCGCCAGAGAGGAGAGAGCTAGAGAGCGTTTGGGTTTAGGTTTTTTTTTTGGTTTGGGTTTTGAGGTTAAATTCTTAGTTTTAGGTGTTATTTTGTGATTTGAGCGCACGAGCAAGTCCGCATGACATTTTTAGATTTGCGTGCATGTTTGGTTTGGAGCCCCGAGGGCTTGGGTGAGTTTCAGGTAGACTTCGAGATGTTTTGAACTTATAAAAATTCTGTTGTTTGCTGCTACTGGTGCGCTGATGTTTTGTTCTTTGCAATCGCAAAGTCTCTCCCGCGATAACGAAGGGTAAAAAGACTGGGGGCTCATTTTTTTCTTTGCGAACGTGTTGCCTTGGTCACGAACGTGAAGCACTAGGGGGATTACCCTTCGCTAACACAACCAGGCCATCACGAACGCGATGAGTAAGTGGGCCTGGGGGAATAGGCTTGATTTGTTCTACACGAACGCTACCATTGGGACGCGATTGCAATGGTCCCAGGTCGCTTAGCTTCGCGAACGCGTCCTCAACAATGCGAACGCGAAGGCCATTGGGTGACAGCCCTCCACGAACGCGACAGACCCATCGCGAAATAAAAAGACCTAGAGGCGATTTTCAACCCACAAGTTCATCCTCAAAGTGTTGGTAAAAAATTCTAAACTCCTCTTTCGACTACTCAATGTTTTTCAACACTTTTCAATCAAAAATAAAGAATTTTCATGGTAGAAATTGGGGGTTTGGGTAGAATTAGAGAATTTTATAAAAATTGAATTTTGACCTCAAATTAGGGTCGTATTTTGAAACTAATTGCATACTCGGGCTCGGGGGTGAATGGGTAAAAAAAATTTGGTCTGAACCCGAGTTTGGACCAAGAGGGCCCAGGGTTGGTTTTTAACCCTTTTTGCAGAAAACTTAGGAAAACCATAATTTTTCAATAAAGTTAGTTCCTTTAGCATTAATTAATGATATTGAACTAATTATGATTAGATACGAGTGTGTTGGAGGTGAATTCGAAAGGAAAAGCTGTAATTGAGCTGTGAGTGACCTGTATAATTGAGATAAGTGTTGTGTCTAACCTTAGCTTGAGGGAATAGGTTTTATGTGAATACTTGCCACTTGTTTTGTTGCTAAATTCTATGTATAGGTGAGGTGGGGAGTACCTATGTGTTGTGGTAAAGTCATAATATGCGAGTGAAAGTGAGTTCTTACGATTCTTGTTGTCTTTAAGCCTATTATCCGTGTTTATTGTTATTATTGAAATATGAGAAGATGTGTATCCGGTTCCACCGTGATGGATAATAATGTGAACATTGAGTTGAGATTGAAATATTAAATGATGATTGAAACTATGATGAAATACTGATTTCTTGTGAAATTCCTCTTTATATGTTATTGATAATTCTATGATTGGTGAGGAAGAGTGTAAAGCACGAAAGGTGATGCCATGCATGATTTATTTATATTGTGAGGAAGAGAGTAAAGCACGAAGGGTGATGCCGTGCATTCTTAGTTATAATCTGGTGAGGATGAGAGTAAAATCACGAATGGTGATGCCGTGTATTCTATTTATTACTTGGTGAGGCTGAGAGTAAAAGTACGAAGGGTGATTCCGTGCAAGTTCCTTTTCTATTTTTAATTGCTAATAATATTGTTGATCACTGTTTAATTCTGTCTTATTGTTTTCCTCATCCCTTATGTTAAAAATTCCCCATCGCATGCTCCCTTCCCATTAGTTGTTGCTTTTAATTCTTTAATTGTTGTTATATCTGCTAGCATGATTATATATGTCCAGGTTTTTATGTGGTTGTCCCGTCCTAGCCTCGCCACTACTTCGTCGATGTTAGGCTCGACACTTACCAGTACATGGGGTCGATTGTACTGATACTGCACTCTACACTTCTTGTGCAGATCTAGGTTTAGGACCAAGCTGAGTTCGAGCTAGAGCCAGTACTATTCGCATGGAGACACGAGGTAGATCGGTTGGCGTTCGCAGATTCCTGGAGTCTTCTCTACATTATTTAGATTACTATTTTATTTGATTCAAAACAGTTATACATTATTTCTTGAGCCAATTACTTGTAGTATTCTTTAGTAGTTCGTGAATTGTGACTCCAAACCCTGGGTAGCTAGATATTATAGTTAGCTTCGAGTTTCATTTTATTATTTTTCATATTATTTAGGGTTCATTTATTAGATAATTCTAGACTTAGTATTATATTTTAATTGTTTTAAATGTTGAATCCTTCTAACATTGGATTTTGATCACGCTCAACTATGTCTTATAAAAGACTAAGCGGGCATTGCAAATATAATCCGAGGTATTATGCCCAAAGTCGATCCCACAAGGAATTTACGTATCAATCAAGGCTTTAGAATACGCAACTTTTACTCAATAAATTCTCTCAAGACTTTTTAATATAAATTGGTGATGTTTTACTAATTCTACTGACAATAATAATAACTAACAATTACTAACAATGTGTTGTAAACAATTATGATAAAGGTCTAAGGTTATGGTTTCCCCCGTCGGTGAACTTCCTTCTCGGATACTTCTTATAGTTTGATTAGTTGTCTCTATCAATCATGAACACTCTATCTACCATAAATCTCTCTCAAGTAATTATGATAATTTACTAGACGCACTCTCTCAAGTTACGCTAGCTAGATTGCATTACAGTTCACTTTAGATTGCACCCGAGGTATCGTTATCTCTAATCCAACCTCTAAACCCTCGGTTATGACTTTCGTCTATACTCCGGGAGTGATGTTGTTCAAACAACTACCTAAATATGCACTCTCTCTCAAGTAGATACATACTAAATAGGCACAGCTAATTGATGGCCATTCAATTAACTACAACAAGAACGTAGTTGAACAAATAGAGATGAACAATCAACCAAACTATATTAATATCACCATAAGTTTATCCCCCAACGGGTTCCACCAAAACCCTAGATTAAGAAAATTAGCTACTCATATTCATAAGAATCAATTCTAAAATAACTTGCATAATTGAACTACAAAATAATGAATAAAAGCTATAAAAATCAATGTTTGCTTCACTGAGTAGTAATCCACAAGTTTTTCTTCACTTCAATGGCTTCTTCCTCTCTCAAGTTGTGTTTTGGGGTCTATTTATATGTTTTTGGATAAACCCTAAACATGTAGGAGACTTTTATTCCAACCGGGAAACACTTAAATCTCTTTAAACTCGGAATTGACTGGACCTCGGGACCCAGGTGTTTGGGCTCAAACGCCCCCTTAAAGCCAGGTCAGCCTGACTTTAGGGCTCTAACGCCCACTAACGCCAGGCTGACCTTGGCTTAAGAGGCCAAACGCCCCACTAACGCCCGCGTTGGCCTGGCTTTAAGGCCAAAACGCCCGGCTATAGTCTGGGTCACTCCTTTTCGACTCTTGATCGTATTTTTGACGTTCATGCATCCATTTAGCTAGGTTTCCACCTCCAATGCACCTACACATGAAATAGACCCCATTATGCACATAAAAAGTGTATTTTTATCATTAACGCACATAAAATGTAAGGCATATAACTTGTTAAACCATGAATTCTAGCCACGCATCAGATTTCCTAGAAAATGTGGTGTTAGGCACCATCACGGTCCCAGGGGTTGGGAATTTGGGTCGTGAGAAGTTGGTATCCGAGCACTAGGTTGGTTAGGTCTCATAATTCACGAACAATCTTAATAGAGTCTGAGGTATGGATGCGGAGACGTCTGTACTTATCGCTCGGAGGCTATCAAGTTAGGAACAAATTCATTTTTATTTCTACTCTGTCGTGCGATTCTCTATATCTCAAATACTGATTGAACTCTTCTATTCTCTCGTAGATAGAGAGAACACGTGCTTCTTCTTTCGCTGACCAACAATCAGGTCTTCCAGCAGCATCAGCTCCTACTAGGGGCAGAGGCCGAGGCCATGCCAGAAGTCGAGGCAGGGGCAGGACTCAGCCCAAAGCTCAGGCAGCAGCCCCAAATAGAGATTGATGAGGGGATTCCAGCTCAGACCGTTCTAGTGGGGCCAGCTCAGGTTCCATAGGGGTTTATTTCTACCCTGGTACTTCAGGATACTTTGGTCCAATTACTGGGCCTTATGGAGAGTGTAGCCCAGACTGGCACATTCCCCGTGGCAGCAACCGTATCTCAGGCTGGAAGAGAGGTTCAGACTCCTGCTACCCACAATCCTATTCAAACTACTCCTCAGATTCAAACCCCAACAGCCAATCCAGTTGGTGTAGTTCAGCCAGTTGACGGGGCAACTATGTCCACTGATGCTTTATGGAGATTGGACAAGTTCATCAAGATTTTCCTTTTTCATTTCAATGGTGCCACTTCAGGACACTCAGGAATATCTCAATAGATGTCATGAGGTTCTTCGAAACACGGGTATTTTGGAGACCAATGGGGTCGACTTCGCCTCTTTTCAGACGGATGGTTCCGCCAAAAAAAGGTGGAGGGAATATTTGTTGATTAGACCAACTGAATCACCTGCTCTAACTTGGGATCAATTTTCACACCTTTTCTTGGAGAAGTTTGTACCTATTACTATCAGGGAGGAGAATCGTCGTCAGTTTGAGCATCTTCAATAGGGCAGCATGGCTGTCACCCAGTATGAGAATCGCTTTGTGGATTTGGCTCGACATGCTATTCTCTTGTTACCCACTGAGAGAGAGGGTCAGTCGATTTATTTAGGGCATTGCTCAGTCCATCAGGTTGCAGATGGCTAAGGAGATAGGGAGCAATATTTCCTTTCAGGATATGTCCAATGTGGCTAGGAGAGTGAAGATGGTTCTCGAATTGGGAGCTCAGATTTCATACAAGAGGCCTCGCCATTCGAGTGGATTCGGCGGTGCCTCATCTAGAGGCGGGGTTACTTTCAGCAGAGGCCATTCATTCGGTACTTCAGGCATCTCATGGTACCTTCGATGGTCGTGGCTCTTACTTGACTTATTCTGATCAGCCAACTCCTATCAGTACACCTCCTCTCCCACTCGGATGACTGGTTTTGAGGCAGGCGTCTTCTAGGCTTTCACCCTCTATCACTCCATTGCATCAAGTTCAGAGTTTTCAGGGTGGTCATTCAGGTTGACATGGTTAGTTTTCAAGCACTCTCAGCAGCTGAGGTCTTGTTACACTTATGGTGACCCGAGGCACATTGCTAGATAGTGTCCTCATGCGTCGGGTAGTTCTCAGTATCAGGGTTCCCGTGCTATAGTTCCAGCACCAGCTGCCGCACCACCTGCCCAGCCAGCCAGGGGTAGGGTTCAGTTAGCCAGAGGTAGCGGACAAATTATTAGAGGTGGAGGCCAGCCTGCTAGAGGTGGAGGTACGCCTATCAGAGGTCCTCCTAGAGATGTGGTTCAGGGTGCTGGGGCTCAGCCCTGATTGTATGCATTTCCATCCATACCTGAGGCAAAGTCCTCCGATGTGGTTATCACAGGTATCATTTCAGTTTGCAATAGAGATACTTCAGTCTTATTTGATCCGGGTCTACTTATTGTTATGTATCATCTTATTTTTCCTCGTATCTGGTTATGCCCCGTGATTCAATGAGTGTCTCTGTTTATGTGTCTACGCCCGTGGGGGATGCTATTGTCGTAGATCGTGTGTATCGTTCGTGTGTGATCGTTATTGAGGGTCTTGAGACCTGTGTGGACCTTTGCTTCTGAACATGGTTGATTTTGATGTCATATTGGGCATGGATTGGCTATCACTTTATTATTCCATCTTGGACTGTCACACCAAGACAGTTACATTAGCCTTGCCGGGGTTGCCTCGATTAGAGTGGAAAGGGACTCCTGGTCATTCTCCCAGTAGGGTGATTTCTTATGCTAAGGCTCGTTGCATGATTGAGAAGGTGTATTTGGATTATTTGGATCATATTCATGATTCTAATGTTGTGGTTTCTTCTATAGATTCGGTCCCTATTGTTCGTGAGTTTCCCCCAGTATTTCCTGCAGAACTGTCGGGGATGCCGCTGGACAGGGATATTAATTTTTGCATTGATGTGGCTCCAGGCACTCAGCCAATTTCTATTCCTCCATACCGAATAGCCCCACCAGAGTTGAAATAATTGAAAGAGCATTTGCAAGACTTGCTTAATAAGGGTTTCATTAGACCTAGTGTCTCGCTCTGGGTGCACCGGTTCTATTCGTGAAGAAGAAGGATGGATCTATGAGGATGTGTATAGATTACCGGCAGTTGAATAAAGTCACCGTCAATAATAAATATCCATTGCTGAGAATTGATGATTTATTTAATAAGCTTCAGGGTGCCAGGGTGTTTTCAAAAATTTATTTGAGATCGGGCTACCATCAGTTGAATATTAGGGCGTTCAATGTTCCTAACACAACCTTTCGGACGAGGTATAGGCACTATGAAATCCTGGTGATGTCTTTTGGCTTGACTAATGCCCCAGCAGCCTCTATGGACTTGATGAATCGGGTTTTCAAGTCTTATTTGGATTCCTTCATAATTGTGTTCATTGATCATATACTAATATACTCCCGCAGCAGAGAGGAGCATGAGCAGCACCTCCGGATAGGTTCCCCTTCAAATGGTCGTACGAGTGTTATGAGAGATTTAAGAAGCTCAAGACAGCCTTGACTTCAGCACCGGTGTTGGTGTTACCATCAGGTTCGGGATCTTTCATGGTATATTGTGATGCCTCCCGTGTTGGGCTTGGAGTGGTATTGATACAGGAGGGCAGGGTGATTGCATATGCATCTTGACAGTTGAAGGTTCATGAGCAGAATTATCCTGTCCATGAATTAGAGTTGGCAGCCATTGTTCACGCATTGAAGATTTGGAGGCACTATCTTTATGGTGTGTCGTGTGTGGTTTACACGGTTCATCGCAGTCTCCAGTACTTGTTCAAGAAAAAGGATCTTAATCTGAGACAGAGGAAATGGTTAGAGTTATTGAAATATTATGACATAACTATATTCCATAATCCCAGGAAGGCCAATATGGTGACCGATGCATTGAGTAGGAAGGCGGTGAGTATGGGCAGCCTTGCATTCATTCCAGTCAGTGAGAGGTCTTTGGCTTCAGATATTCAGACTCTGGCCAATCAGTTCATGAGGTTGGATATTTTTCCCAGTCGTGTTTTAGCGTGTACAGTCGCTCGGTCTTTTTTATTGAGCGTATTAGAGATCGGCATGATGATGACCCGCATTTGATGGTCCTTTGGGACACGGTTTGGTATGGGGGTACCAAGCAGGTTACAGTTGGAGATGACGATGTTTTGAGGATGTAGGATCGTATATGTGTTCCTAGTGTTGATGGGCTTCGGGATTTGATCCTTAAGGAAGCTCACAGTTCTAAGTATTCTATTCACCCGGGTGCTGCCAAGATGTACCAGGACCTACGGCAGCACTATTGGTGGAGAAGGATGAAAAAGGACATTGTTGGTTATGTGGCTCGTTGCTTGAATTGTCAACAAGTAAAGTATGAGCATCAGAGACCCGGTGGCTTACTTCAGCAGATAGAGATTCCTGAGTGGAAGTGGGAGCACATCACTATGGACTTTATTGCTAGACTCCCACGGACTCAAAGGAAGTTCGATGCCGTTTGGGTTATAATGGATAGGCTGACTAAATCAGCACACTTCATTTCGATGGAAAGTACTTATACTTCGGAGCGGTTGGTAGAGATATATATTCGAGAGGTTTTTCTCCTTCACGGTGTGCCCATGTCTATCATTTATGATCGGGGTACGCATTTTACCTTGCACTTTTGGAGGGGAGTTCAGTGTGAGTTGGGTACACGGGTTGAATTGAGCACAGCATTTCATCCTCAAACGGACAAGCAGTCCAAGCACACTATTCAGATTTTGGAGGATATGCTCCACGCCTGTGTTATTGACTTTGGAGGTTCTTGGGATCAGTTCCTACCGTTAGCGGAGTTTGCCTACAATAATAGCTACCAGTTGAGCATCCAGATGGCTCCCTATGAGGCATTATATGGTAGACGGTTTAGATCTTCATTCAGATGGTTTGAGCTGGGAGAGGCTCGGTTATTCGGTACAGACTTAGTTCAGGAGGCCTTAGACATGGTCAAGATTATGCAGGATCGACTTCGTGCAGCTTAGTCTAGGAAAAAGATTTATGCCGACCGTAAGGTTCGTAATATGGAATTCATGGTTAGAGAGAGAGTATTACTTCGGGTATCGCCCATGAAGGGTGTTATGAGATTTGGGAAGAAGGGAAAGTTGAGCCCTAGGTATATCGGACCATTTGAGATTATTGATAGAGTGGGGGAGGTAGCTTATAGACTTGCTTTGCCTTTAGGGTTATCCTCAGTTCATTTGGTATTCCATGTTTCTATGCTCCGGAAATATCATGGTGACCCGTCCCACGTGTTAGATTTCAGCTCTGTCCAATTGGACAAAGATTTGACTTATGAGGAGGAGTCGATAGCCATTTTAGACCGGAAGGTTCTTATGTTGATATCAAAGAGTTACCCTTCCGTTTCAAGTGCAGTGGAGAGGTCAGCCTGTTGAGGCAGCTACTTAGGAGTCCGAGTCGGACATGCAGAGTAGATATCCCACTTGTCTGCCAATTCAGGTAATTTTCTATGGTCGTTCGAAGACGAACATTTGTTTTAGAGGTGGAGACTCTGATGACCCAAAGAGTCATCTTATGAATTAAGACTCCATTCTGGTCTCATTAGCCTCGAAAAGATTAATTTTATTTACCTCGATTTGTGTGCACAGTTCGAACGTGAAACCGGAAAGATTTTTATGTGAAAATATGAGAAATAATAATTTTTGAAATTTAAACTTTGGTTTTGGTTGACTTTGGTCAACATTTTTAGTAAACGGACCCATATCCATGTTCCAACAATCCCGGGAGGCCCGCAGTAAAATATGAGACTTGGGCGTATGCCCGAAATTGAATTCTGAGGTCCATAGCTTTAGAAATAAATTTTTGAAGAAAATTATTTTGCTGGATTTTTTTAAGGAAATAAAGAAATGAATTAATGTTTGAAATCATTGATATCGGGCCCGTACAGGTTTGTTAGTATATTTAAGTCTTATCTGTGAAATTGGTGAGAATCGGAGCTAATTTGACGTGATTCGGACGTCCGGTAGTGAAATTGAAGTGTTCTTGAGAAGAATCATGAGTTTTGAAGTTGAATTCTTAGTTTTAGGTGTTATTTTTTTGATTTGATCGCACGAGCAAGTCGGTATGATTTTGTTTATACTTGCATGCATGTTTGGTTTGGAGCACCGAGGGCTCGGGTGAGTTTCAGGTAGGCTTCGGGATGTTTTGAACTTATAAAAATTCTGTTGTTTGCTGCTACTGGTGCGCTGATATTTTGTTCTTCGCGATCGCGAAGGGTAAAATGAATGGGTGTCATTTTATTCTATGTGAACGCGTAGCCTTGGTCGCGAACGCGAAGCACTGGGGGATTACCCTTCGCGAACGTAACCAGGCCATCGCGAACGCGATGAGCAAGTGGGCCTGGGGGAAGGGGCTCGATTTGTTCTACGCGAACGCGACCATTGGGCGGCGATCGCAATGGTCTCTGGTTGCTAAGCTTAGCGAACGCTTCCTCAACAATGCGAACACGAAGGCCATTGTGCCATAGCCCTCCGCGAACGTGACAGGCCCATCGCGAACGCGATGAAGGCCTGTCAGGCGACTTAAAATAGATTTTTAAAACGGGCAGAACCTATTTTCTTCATATTTTCGAACTAAAAGACCTAGAGGCGATTTTCAACCCACAAGTTCATCCCCAAAGTGTTGGTAAACGATTCTAAACTCTTCTCTTTCGACTACCCAATGTTTTTCATCACTTTTCTATCAGAAATCAAGAACTTTCTTGGTAGAAATTGGGGGTTTGGGTAGAATTAGAGAATTTTGTAAGAATCAAATTTTTACCTTGAATTAGGGTCGGATTTCGAAACTAATTGCATACTCGGGCTCGGGGGTGAATGGGTAAACAAAATTTGGTCCGAACCTCGAGTTTGGACCAAGCGAGCCCGGGGTTAGTTTTTAACTTTTTTTTTTAGAAAACTTAGGAAAACCATAATTTTTCAATGAAAGTAGTTCCTTTAGCATTAACTAATGATATTGAACTAATTATGATTAGATACAAGTGTGTTGGAGGTGAATTCGAAAGAAAAATCTGTAATTGAGCAGTGAGTGAACTGCGGAATTGAGATAAGTCTTGTGTCTAACCTTAGCTTGAGGGAATAGGTGTTATGTGAATACTTGCTACTTGTTTGTTGCTAAATGCGATGTATAGGTGAGGTTACGAGTACCTATACATTGTGGTCAAGTCATAATATGCGAGTGAAAGTGAGTTCTTATGATTCTTGTTGTCTTTAAGCCTATTATCCATGTTTATTGTTATTATTGAAATATGAGAAGATGTCTATCCGGTTTCACCGCGATGGATAATATTGTGAACATTGAGTTGAGATTGAAATATTAAATGATGATAGAAACTTTGATGAAATACTGATTTCTTGTGAAATTCCTCTCTATATGCTATTGATGATTCTGTGATTGGTGAGCAAGAGTGTAAAGCACGAAGGGTATATTGTGAGGAAGAGTGTAAAGCACAAAGGGCGATGTCGTGCATGATTTATTTATATTGTAAGGAAGAGAGTAAAGCACGAAGGGTGATGCCCTGCATTCTTAGTTATAATCTGGTGAGTATGAGAGTAAATGCCCGAAGGGTGATGCCGTGTATTCTATTTATTACTTGGTGAGGCTAAGAGTAAAAGCATGAAGGGTGATGCCTTGCAAGTTCCCTTTCTATTTGTAATTGCTAATATTATTGTTGATCACTATTTAATTCTGTCTTATTGTTTTCCTCATTCCTTATGTTAATAATTCCCCATCGCATGCTCCCTCTTCCCATTATTTGCTGCTTTTATTTCTTTAATTGATGTTATATCTATTAGCATGATTATATATGTCCAGGTTTTTATGTGGTGTCCCGTCCTAGCCTCGTCACTACTTCGCCGAGGTTAGGCTCGACACTAACAAGTACATGATGTCGGTTGTCCTAATACTACATTCTGCACTTCTTGTGTAGATCCAGGTTTAGGTTCGAGTTGAGTTCGAGCTAGAGCCGGTACAATTCGCACGTAGACACGAGGTAGATCTGCTGGCGTACGCAAATTCCTGGAGTCTTCTCTACATTATTTAGATTACTATTTTATTTGATTAAAAACAGCTATACATTATTTCTTGAGCCAATATCTTGTAGTATTCTTTAGTAGTTCGTGAATTGTGACTCCAAACCCTGGGTAGCTAGGTATTATAGTTAGCTTCGAGTTTTGTTTTATTATTTTTCATATTATTCACGGTTCGTTTATCGAATAATTCTAGACTTAGTATTATAGTTTAATCATTTTAAATGTTGAATACCTCTAACATTGGCTTGCCTAGCAAGTGTGGTGTTAGGCGCCACCATGATCTTGAGGGTTGGAAATTTGGGTCGTGACATGTGTGCACACAAGTGGCATGAGTTAACATAAAACTAGACTTCCTTATTGCGTAAACTGCCTGTTTCTTCCCTTTTTATGATTCCAAAAGGGGGGAAATGGTAATTAGGGAATGCAGATATTCAAGGGGAACTTAAGGTCTTTCTGGTTCACAGTCTGGTTCTATGTGGGTTTTCTAGTTTTTGCAATTATGAGTTTGTCATCACCAAAAAGGCGAAAATTGATAGGTTACAGGTACTTTGGTCATAAGTACTTTGCTTTATGTTTTGATGATCTAACAAACTTACTATCCAGAACCAGATAAGGAACCTGTTACACATTTGCATGACCTTAAGATCACAAGGTTCCAGGTTGGGACTTAGCATGGGACATTATTCAACTCTGCAGAGTGGAAGGAACACCTGATGGAACCGTGGAGACTGCACGAAGTCAACTCTCCAGTTGGAAAGTTCCTGCTTGCAGACTCTACAGTGCAGGAACAATGCAGCAGTCAACTTTCCAGGGACCTTGCTTACATCATTGTAAGTGATATCACACATGTATATATACAATCAAGGGAGGTAAAATACATTCACTTGAACATTTGACAATCTCACTCACGTGACTATCTAGCAAGCAAGTTTGAAGTGCTTCAAGAACAAAGAACAAAGCAACTACGGACCACTTCCTATATCGAGTCATTGTATGTCCCTGGTTGAGTTGTAACTTTGTAATAGTTCTTCAATTGTAATTCCTATATAGCTTATTTAGAAGCATTCTATAGGAACCCCTTTGTAAACCTTAAACCAGTGTGTTTATGTCTTGGCTAAAGTTAGTCATGTCGTAAAGTCTTTGTAATAGAATTATTACAAAGTAGCTTGTAATAAAGTATTACAAGTTAGCAAGGGATTAAGAGGTTAATTCTTAGGTTACATAGGTTGTAATCTAAAAGTTGCTTAGTAGTGAAGTTGAAATCCTACAAGGGTAGAAGTGGTTTTTAATCCCGTTGAGCTGGAAATTTTTCACGTAAAATTCCTCTTGCCTTTTAATTACTGATGTGTGTGTGTACTGATTAAATCTGATAGAGAACCTGGTTCTCTATAGAATTTGGTGGACCCTTATATCTATCAATGAGGATTCGACCCCGACTTGCGTTGGGTTTTTATTATTACTTTGACCGCCTCACTACCTATATTCGTGGTGTGAGTTTGGGCGACATCAATAAGGCTCGGTCATCGACGCATATATTTATTTCTAAACCAATTTCAGTTATAATTTCCATTAATTAGGCCAGCAGAATAAGTTCAAGTAATTCAAATATTCCATGATAAAATCCTAAGTCTACCCGGACATAACATGCTTTAGCTACGTATGGACTCTCGTCACCTAGTGCGTACGTAGCACCTACAACTAGTTGCACATAAAGATAAATATCACCTAGAGGTAGTTTCTCCCTCACAAGGTTAGACAAGAGACATACCTCGCTCCGAAGTTTCATAACCTGCTCTAACACTTCTCTAACTTTTCAATCCAAAGCCAAACGATCTGAAACTAGTCAAACAAATGTGCAAACAAATGAAAATACACTCTAATACTCATAATAAATGAATTCATAACAATTCCCAACTCCGCTCGAAAAGTCAATAAAGTCAACCATCGGGCCCACGTGACCGAATTCCAAAACTTTTCAAAAATAAACTTTACCCATAATATTATGAACTCAAATATATGATTTGTTTCCAATTCCATGCCCAAATTCGTAGTCAAAGTTCAAAAATATCAATTTCTAGGTTTCCTTTCAAAATCCCACAATTTCCAATAGATTTCATGCATAAATTCGTATACAACTCATGTATTTAACTCATAATAAGTGGAAATAGCTTACTTTGCAATGGATGACAAACATCTCCTCTTCAAGAACTCCAATGGTCGCCCAACCAAGTGAAAAATGGGAGAAATGAGTATAGTCCGCGATTTAAAACAATCTTCCCAGGTGATTCCTTCTTCGCGAACGCGGAACTTGCCTCACGTTCACGAAGCACAAAAAGTCACTGCCCAAAAATCCTCTTACGCGAACGAGAGGTCCCTCTCGCGATCGCGATTCCCACCGGGCCAAGCCTTCGCGAACACGGGACCTCCTTCGCGAATGCGAAGGGTAAATTATAGCAGCCCTCAACTTCCTCTACGCGAACGCGGGAACATCTTCGCAAAAACGTAGAACGAAACCGGGCTCCAGCAAACCTGAAGCTTCAGACATCATCCAAGTCCAAATCCCAATTGTTTAACCATCCGAAATCTACTCGAGACCCCCGGGACCTCAACCAAGCCTATCGACGAGTCTTAAAACATTACATGAACTTAGCCGAACCCTCAAATCACATCAATCAACATCAAAACATGAATTGCACCACGATTCAAGCTTAATGAACTAAGGAAAATTCAACTTCTACAAGCGATGCCAAAACCTATCAAGACACGTCTGATTGACCTCAAATTTTGCACACAAGTCATATTTGATATTATGGACCCATTCAAACTTTCGGAATCAAATCCGACCCCGATATCAAAAATTTCACTCCCGGTCAAACTTTCCAAAAAAATTTTAACTTTCGCCAAATGACCCCGAAATGACTTATGGACCTCCAAATCAATGTCCAGATGTGCTCCTAAGACCAAAATCACCATATGAAATTATTCCCAGGCTGGAAAGCCCAAACGGACATAACATCAAAATCCACTTCAACCCAAACTTATGAAATTAATCCAAAATGCCAACTTTCCGCAATAAGCGCTGAAACAGTCCCGGGTTATCCAAAACCCGATCCGGACATATGCCCAAGTCCAAAATCATCATACGAACCTATTGGAACTTCAAATCCTGATTCCGAGATCGTTTACTCAATAGTCAAACCTTAGTCAACTCTTCCAATTTAAAGCTTCCGAAATTCGAATTTTCTTTCCAAATGAACTTCGAACTTTCCGAAATTCAGTTCCTACCACACGTACAAGTCATAATACCTGAAGTAAAGCTACTCAAGGCCTCAAACCGCTAAACGACGTGGTAAAGCTCAAAACGACCGGTCGAGTCGTTACAACCCTAATCTCTTTATCGACTATCGTAATAAAATAATTATTAAATTCTGTCAGATTGTTTAAGAACAAAAAAATCTGGGAGGACAAGAAATAACTGTTTTGATATAGTAATCTTTGTCCTTGAGCAATTTAAAGTCCGGAACTTTGCTGCATGAGTTTTGTACAAAAGAGATTCAAAATTTTACAAAGACAATTGATATCCAAATCTGAAGGGGAAAAAAATGATATCCAAATCCAACAAAACTTGAACTTTTCCCAAGAATAAAGTTGTGAATTTTGAGAGGAAGAAGAGAAGTAACATTATACAGAATCTTATCTTCTTCTGGTTTGATTTTTGAGACAAACACAATTATTTATGATTTACTTATGATAGTTAATAGTAATGGTAATTTAATAAAATTATACTTATTTTTATTAATGATAAATAGATTAAAGGAACTATCAAAAGCAAATCGGAATAAGGGAAATAAGCACGATATTTTAAAGTACAAGGAAAATTAAAATTATGAATTCATGAGGGGTGAAAATCATTTACATCCCCCAAGTTTTCTTTAAAAATCAAATATATCCTCCAACTTTGAGCAATTATCATTCTACTTCTCGTATCAAAGGTGACTTCTTAAAATGCCTATTTAACCCTTTACAATTTTATCTCTTATTTTTATTCTTTAATATAATGATATCTTTTTATTTTAATTTATGTTATCAATTTGCTTATAGACAAATTAAAGAAACTTTTCTGAAACCAAAAAAATGTGAAGTACTAGCTAAGCATATAAATTAATGACGTTCAACAGTAAAATAAAAAAATAAAAAAAAATATTACAATAAATAATTTACTTGTATCAGTAATTTTATTAATAGCAATCAAAACTCGATCTATTTATAAATTGATTTAAAAAGAGTGGAAATTTTATAAATACTACAATGCAAGTAATAAAAATTAATGGGTGAAAACTAAAGGTAAATTTTATAATAATTTTACAAAAAATATTTTTACACTTTACATAAACTTTAATTATAACTTAGAAAAAATCTACTAATAACAATCAAAATTCCAAAATTTATATACACATGGAAAAAAGTAAAACTAGTGGAACTTAAAATCACACACGCCGAAATACATTATGTGCATTTTAATATATATAATATTAAAATAATAATAATAATAATAATAATAATAATAATAATAATAATAATAATAATAATAATAATAATAATAATAATAATAATAATAAGCAATACATTTTATAATAAATTCATAATATGATTTTTTTATTTATAATGTTCGTAAACTTAGATTAAATTATATAATATGATACAATATTATTTAAATTATGAATAAATACATGCATTAAAAAATATGTAGATAATATAAAAAAGGTATTACATATATGGGGGTTGAAAATGTCAAAGGGTAAAATAGACATTGCATAGGATGAAGATGATAATCATTCAAAGTCGAGGGATAAATTTAATTTTTAGAGTAAACTTGGAGGATCTAAATTATTTTCGCCCATTCCTGAGTGGAAGTCTCCAAAGTTATATCTATATATATATCACCTTTTAAATGGGATAGAAACCCCGCTTAGTCTAAAACTCGACAAGAATTATTTCGATGGAATCATAATAGAAACCCTGTTAATTGGTCTAGGAGTCATGTGAAATCATAATTATACTTACTTCGATGGAATTATTTTTGTGTTATAATGATGGAGAAAAAGAACAAAAGAATAGATTATGATTTTATTTCAACAATTAAAAAGGTTACCTCATACAATTTTACTTCAACTTTCTTTTGAATCTCATTACTCGATTTTTCTTTACTCTACCTTTTCTTGTTCATCAACTTTAAATTTTCAAGTTAGGGTTACGAATTAAAATTATATCTATATATCACCTTTATAAGCGAACATAACGCTTTTTTAATCTAAAACTCGACAAGAATAATGAGATCACCATTATTATATTAACAAGTCCATAATGCATTAATAAAAGTCACGAGGAATCAAATTTATACTTACATTGAGAAAGTCATTGTTGTGTTAGGATGACATACAATACATACCTGTTTGAGAAAAATAACAAGAATAAAATATGATTTAATGTACAAAACTAAAAAGATTACCCCATAATATTTTATATCTCACTTTTAGCTTTCCTTTGAATCTTGTTACTCGATTTTCCTTTTATACACGCTTTTTAATTAATTCTTAATCTTCATTTTAAGTTTGACCTTACTACTGAAATTTTATTTATCTTATTTAAAAAATGAAGGGATTCTGTTTTCTAAGCCTCAATATGAGGAAATCTGGATGTTGCTAACTAATTTTCAACTCGCAAAAATATTTTGGTAAATATAGGATTTTATTAATTTTATTCATACTCTTGTCTTTTTCACTTTTAATGATACGATCAATGTTATATGACTGCATCTATTTTAATTTAAATTAGCTCCGAACATTTGCTGCTAAATAAAAAAATGAGAGAAGAAGTAAACATATGAAACATATAGATGAAATTTGAATAGAAATTTTTATCATTGTAATTCAAAGAAACTATTAACAAAGGTATCCACAAAGACAAATAGCGTCGGGCAACACTGGATCTTCTACGCAAGATGCAGCAATTAATGCATCTTCATGTAACTCAGTGCATCTGGCATCACAATCTTCGTCCACCAAGCATCTTACAGTCTTAAGCGCATCCGTACATGTTGAATCACCAAGCAATTCATGCACTAACGGGTGATCTCTGGCAATTGCTAAGTTGACTATAGATAGATATGTGATTATAAGGAGGAAACAACAAGAGACTGAAACTTTTGCCATAATTGATTATGCTTATACTTTTGAGAGAAACTTATGAATTTCCTTTGCCATGGTTGCAATATATAGGAGTCTAACTTGTCATTTTAGGCCACATCATAAATGTTGTTGTAGTTAGTTAGATTTTCTCTCCAAAATCATTTTCATGATAGATGTGGTAAATTTATACAAATTAATTGTTTTCCAAACTAGAAACTCTAAATTTGGAAAAAAAAATCTTTTGTTAAATATGATGTTTAGATAATTTCATTCTTAGACTTACCTTGTTTTAGTTTTATTGACATGATTGAATTTTATTTATGCACTAAGTTTTTTTCAAATTTATAGGATTTAAATGATTTATATGTGCGACGAGCCGACTGATCATTTTGAGTATCTGCACTTCGTTCGGTATTTTGTGGGCTTGAGTATCTCCGTGTGATGTATTATGACTTGCGTAAATCTTCGGTGTTGGCTTTCAAGTTATTCGGAATCGATTAGGAAGAATGAACTTCAAGATTTAAGCTCTGAGTTGGAAAAGTTGACCAACTTTGACTTTTTAGCATTTAACATCGGAATGGAGCTCCGTCAGTTCCGATAGCTCCGTTGGATGATTTTGAACTTAGGATCGTGTGCGAATTCTAACTTGGAGGTCCGTACTCGAATTAGTCTTGAACTGGCGAAAGTTGGATTTTTGGGAAGTTTGACCGAGAGTGTACTTTTTGATATTGGGGTCGGATTCTGATTCGGAAGTCTTAGTAGGTCCGTGATGATAAATGTGACTTGTGTGCAAATTTTTTAGGTCAATTGGACGTTATATAATAGGTTTCGGCATCGGTCGTAGAAGTTGAAGTTTCAAAGTTCATTAGTTTTGACTTGAGGTGTGATTCGACGTTTCGAGTTTGTTATGTGTGATTTGAAGCTTCGAGTAGGTTCGTTTCTTCATAAAGATATTTTCTGCAAAATTTGGCGCAATTTGGAGTTGATTTGATATGATTCGGACGCTTGGCTGCGATTCTGGAAGTCCTTGAAGTTTAGTTTGATCTTCATGCATTTTGGCGTCCGATTTGTGGTTTTAGAGGTTGTTTTGATTATTTGATCGCGCCAGCAAGTCCGTGTTGTGTTTCTAGACTTGGGTGCATGGTTAGTTTGGAGCCTCAGAGGCTCGCGTAAGTTTCAGATTGGTTTCAGAATGACTTTTTATAATATTTGAGTGTTGGTACTGGTGCCATCGCATTTGTGATATTTTTGTCGCAAATGCGACCGTCTTAATTTTGAAGCAGCCATCGCGTTTGCGAAATTGGGCTGCTGTGGGAAAGTTTGCATTTGCGAAGAAGCCCCTCGCATTTGTGAAGTGTGGCAGTTCGCTTTTGCGAGGACCCCTGTTGCTTTTGCGAAATTATTGCCTTCGCATTTCCAAAGTATTGGGTGGCAAATGTGACCTCAGTAGGAGGCCTTCTGGTTTCTCTTTTGCGACATATTGTTCACATTTGCGGGGTTTGCATTTGCGAACCCAATTTCACAAATGCGACATCTGCAGCCTACATATAGTTGAGAATTCCGAGCATAGCTTCATTTTTATATATTTTGAACCCTAGCTTCGATGGGAGGCGATTTTGTGAAGGGATTTTCATACAAAATCATTGAATAAGTATCTCTAATCAATTCTCAACTACATTTCATGATTTTGTATAAGATTTAACATCAAATTCTTGAGAAATCTAGGGAATATTTTGGGAATTTTGTCAAAATTTTGGAAAATGAAAATTTGGGATTTGAGAGTCGAATAGGACTCGGATTTTGAAAACAAAATACGTATTTGGACTCGTGAGGCTATGGGTAGTCAAGACCCACCCTTGGACCCAGGTTTTGACCGGACGGGCCTGAGGTTTGAATTTTTAGAAATTGAATAAAAATCACAACTTTATTAATTGAAATTATTTTCTCTTGCATTGTGTGATGTATTCAAGTCGTCTTTGGCTAGATTGAGCCGAGCAGAGGTGAATTAGTAAAGGAAAAAGCTAAATTTGAGTATTGAGTTAGCCGAATTGAGGTAAGTGTCTTACCTAACTTTGTTGAGGAAATTTTTCCTACTATGGTTTGCTACATGCAGGGGTGATACATATATGAGATAACGAGCATATATGTATGTGTCAGGGTTAATCATGCTTGGGGGTAGATTATGTTATAATTTTGTCTTATAGAATTACATGAATTTGTTGCTTCATGCCTTACTTGACTTTTAGATACTAAGAATCTAGTATTAAATGTTAGAAATCAAGACTTAGCTTATTATAACTTGATCAAATTTTGTGAAATCAAGAGAATACATTGATGTATCTAATTCGGTCATCACTAGAGTAAAAGCACGAAAGGTGATGCTGTGCCACATCATTTGAGACTAAAAGCACAAAGGGCGATGTCGCGCCATTTCATTTATATTGTTATGCTTTTATATTGTCGTGAGATCATGGAAAGATGGGTGTTTCCTTGCAAGCGAGGATGAGGGACATGCATTATGTTGTGATATCTATTTTCCGTGTATATGTTCATGTTTTTATCTTGAGCGGTTATTGCCATACGTATAGATCTTGTGTGACTTGTTGTTATTGTCGTACTTATAGATCTTGTGTGACTTGTTTTTATTGTCCTATCCTTGCCCTGTATTTCAATCATTGTTGTGTTGTCCATATCTTTCACTTGTTTAATTTGCAAATACATGCCTACTTCCTATTGTTATAATTACATCCATGTCGTGTCTATTATGTTGCACTTTAGCACAAGCCCTTTTTCTATGTTAGTCATTCATGCTTCTACTTGTTAACTTGTACAGATCATGTGTTCCCTTTTTATTTGTTATACCTCTACCTAGGCATCTATCATGCTAGTTAGTTGAAGTTGATATTCCTTGTCTTCCAATCGCTGTCATTACTCACATGCTTTCCGCCTAGTCTTTTACTGTTGCTTATATGTATATCATCGTTTATTATTGCTACTTGCGTATTTCCTATTTTGTAATTCTTGTTATCAGTATTTCTATCATCCGATTGGTTCTGTTATACATATATTGGGTGATGATGAGATAAAAGCACAAAGGGTATTGCCGTGTAATTGACTTGATATCTGAGTACATTCCTTGGAAGTTATGAAGTGATTGTCGTGGTTTATTGGTTTCATTCTAAGGAAATGATTGGTCGAGGTATTGTAAGATGCTAAATTGTGTTCTCTGCTAGCACTCGGTTATTATTTTGCATATTCATTTCATGTAATCTTCTCTGTGATATCGTGGTATAGTTCGATTGCTGATTGACGGTGCATGGTTTATCAGTGAGTATCTTTTAACTAAAAAACCTCATCACTACTTCGACGAGGTTAGACAAGATACTTACTGGGTACATTAGGTCGGTTGTGCTCATACTACACTTCTGCACCTTGCGTGAAGATTTTCTTTTGGAGTAGAGCTACTGGTGATGTCGGGAACTGACCCTGAAGATGTTCGTGCATTTCGGATATAGCTGTCACTTGTCAGTGGTAGCTTAAGTCTTGTTAATCTATTATGTAAACTTCAAAGATCGTGTAATTAATTATACCAGCTTTGTAATTTTCAAGTCTTAGAAGCTCATTATTCGTACTACCAGTTCTTGGGTTAATTTGTAAATATTCAGATAATTCTTCACTGTTTTCCTATAAATCTCATTTGGATAGTATTTTCTATTAGTTGGCTTACCTAGCGGATCGAATTAGGTTCCATCAGGACTAGTGCTCCTAAGACCAAAATCACCATAGGGAACTATTCCCAGGCTGGGAAGCCCAAACGGACATCGATAACATCAAAATCTACTTCAATCCAAACTTATAAAATTCATCCAAAATGCCAACTTTCCACAATAAGCGTCGAAACACTCCTGGTTTATCCAAAACCTGATCCGGACATATGCCCAAGTCCAAAATCATCATACGAACCTTTTGGAACTTCAAATCCTGATTCCGAGATCATTTACTCAATAGTCAAACCTTAGTCAGCTCTTCCAACTTAAAGCTTCCGAATTTCGAATTTTCTTTCCAAATCAACTTCGAACTTCCCGAAATTCAATTCATACCACACGTACAAGTCACAATAAGTGAAGCTACTCAAGGCCTCAAACCGCCGAATGACGTGGTTAAGCTCAAAACGACCGGTCAGATCGTTACAATCCCAATCTCTTTATCGACTATCGTAATAAAATAATTATTAAAATTCTGTAAGATTTTTTAAGAACAAAAAAATCTGGGATGACAAGAAAGAACTGTTTTGATATAGTAATCTTTGTCCTTAAGAAATTTAAACTCCGGTACTTTGCTGAATGAGTTTTGTACATTAGACATAATCTTATCTTGTTCTGCTTTGATTTTTGAGACAAACACAATTATTTATGATTTACTTATGATAGTTAATAGTAATGGTAATTTAATAAAATTATAGTTATTTTCATTAATGATAAATAGATTAAAGGAATTATGAAAAGAAAATCGGAATAAGGGAAATAAGTACGATATCTTAAAGTACAAGGTAAATTAGAATTATGAATTCATGAGGGATGAAAATTATTTACATCCCCCAAGTTTTCTTTAAAAATAAACATATCCTCCAACTTTGAGCAATTATCATTCTACTTCTCATATCAAAGGTGACTTCTTAAAATACCTTTTTAACCCTTTACAATTTTATCTCTTATTTTTTTTCTTTAATATAATGATATCTTTTTATTTTAATTTATGTTATCAATTTTCTTATAGACAAATTAAAGAAACTTTTCTGAAACCAAAAGAAATGTGAAGTACTAGCCAATCATATAAATTAATGACGTTCAATAGTAAAATAGAAGAAAATAAAAATATTACAATAAAAAATTTACTCATATCAGTAATTTTATTAATAAAAATCAAAACTCAATCTATTTATAAATTGATTTAAAAAGAGTGGAAATATATATACTACAATGCAAATAATAAAAAATAATATGTCACGACCCAAAATCCATTAAGGTCGTGATGGTGATGGACCCCACTGTCAGGCAAGCCAACACTTAATAAATATATTAAATCTTTATAAAAATTAGCGAACTCCCACTGAGTAAACAATAATATCTTATAAAAATTTAAATAGTGAATAAATCCCATAATTATCCCAGAACTCGGTGTCACAAGTGCATGAGAAAATTTTCTAAGAATTATACATGTACTACAATACTTGTCCGGAATACAAACTGGACAAGGAAATTTAAAATAAAATACAATACATCTGAGGAAGACTCTGTCGGCTGTGGGTCGTGCCCGGATGGTGCAGCTTGTCTAAGTCTCCAAGTCAGCCACATCACTGCGTCAAGCAGGGCCACTAGCTATGAACGTACCTGCACAATAAAAATACACAACAAGTGTAGAATGAGTACGAAAATAACGTGTAATCAGTAAGTATCCCGCCTAACCTCGAAGAAGTAGTGACGAGAATTCGACTTTGACACTTACTAGAGGTCCAAAAATATCAAGTGCACTAAATAAATGAACTAATATAAGCAGTGTAAATACATAAGACATACAAGTATAGATTACGTGGTACATCTTCCCTCTTTACAATTTACTCAACTCTCTACTAGCAAGTTCCATCCGTAACCGAAGAATAAAAATAAATATAGTGGATTTCATCAAAGAGGCTGTCATAATCCAAATCAGGGGAAAAACCCTCAGATGAACTGGCTTTTTTGCCAAATATTTCGCACGATTCCATTGGGATGATGTATATTTATAGGAAATGCCGAGGCAAATGGCTCGATCCAACATAAAAGTAAATTTTGCACCGCCGAAGAGTTGAACGGCGCGAACCATAGATGCATCTATTAACTTGCCGAGGTGAACGGCCCGCTCCCATGAGAGTGCGGTACATAAATCTTGCCGAGGTGAACGACCCGATCCCATAAGAGTGATGGAAATGAATCACCCGGCTCGCGGAATATAAATTGCGAAGAAATTACACATAAGCGTATACATTCAAACAGTCCATCTCGTCTATATCAGGAAACAATTACCCAAGAAATAACAATTTCGCTTTTAATGGTCATAAAGATAGTATTTAAATCTTTTTCTAGAATTCTTTTGTCAAGTTCGATAAGGTTTAAACATTTTAAAATTCGTCAGTAAAGATACAAGTATTGAAAATAAAACATGCTTTCGGGTCCTAGACTACCCGGACATAGGCATAATAGTAGCTACGCACGGACTCCCGTCACTTCGTGCATACGTAGCCCCCACAAACAGTAACAAATATTTAATTAGTTCACCTATGGGGGACAATTCCTCCTCACAAGGTTAGAAAGGAGATTTACCTCGCTCTGAAGATTCATAACCGGCCTCCAAGCCCTTCTGACGACTCAAGTTGATGCAGGACGCCCCAAAACTATCCAAATAACGGGCAAACCAATGAAATATATACTCTAATACTTATAACCATTCAATTTATATGAACTCCTAACTCCGCTCGGAAAGTTGACAAAATTACCTTCAGGCCCCCGTGCTCGGATTCCAAAATTTTTGGAAGATAAAGATTACCCAACACTTTACGAACTCAAATATATAATTTATTCCCAATTCGATGCCCAAATTCGTGGTCAAAATCTAAAAATACCCATTCTAGGTCTTTCTTCAAAAATCCCAAATTTTCATGCTTTAATCCATATCTAATTCATGTATTAAACTTGAAATGAGTAGAAATAACTTACCCACTTGAAGCTCTCCAAAAATTGACTAACCAAGAGAAAAATGGCCCAAATCCCGTCTTAAAACACTTACTGACCAGACGACCCTTCTATGCAATCCCACTTCCCTTCATGCGATCGCATAAGCCAATCTCAAGAGCCCCCAAAATTACCTTTGTGCGATCGCATACTAGATCCAGCGATCGCATAGCCGAAACAAACACCCCACAATCCACAACCGAATGAACCGAACGCCTTTCAAGCATGAATTCTCAAATAAGCAACATTACACTCCTTTATACTCAGTCCAAATCTTCAAGCCATTAAGTGAATACATGTCACACTCATACGATCATCCCGTGGTCACGCTCCCACGACCTTCCACACAAGGTAGAAAGTCTACACATCCACCACTGGTCACATTATCACTGTAAAAATAAATCAAGAACTCATAACTAGGATGCAAAGCCTCTTTCACCAAACACCGATATCAGGTGACACTAAAGACAACACCAACTTACTCTAAACATTTAAATCCCTTTTTCTTGCTCATCCGATCACATGACATCCTTGTCAACGCCGAAACGCAACCTCGATCCTTACTTCCAGTTACATACTAATAGGGTGAACACTTCATCACATAGAAACCTTTTTCTTACCTCAATTCAATTCGTACTCACCGCAGGAATAATGATAACCCCAATCAACACATTGCAACTCAATTCGCACTTACCTTGAGTGACTCCATTCCACGAGACCATTTCGTATCCAGACCCATGAACCGTTTCATGCCCTCTTTCCACGCATATTCACATCATTGACCGGTATACCCATTCCGATAACCCTTCCAGGAACCCGAAGTCATTTTCTCCTTTTTATGAACCCCAATGCTACTCTACACGCCGAAGATAACATAGAACACTCCAACCATTTTCTTCTGCCCATGATTCTGCTACAAAAGCTCGATTGTCAACCATACTGTGGGCTTGAAATGCTTAGAAACCACCTTCTAACCGTTAAATCCATTAGTTTTATTATTGAGAGTCACCCACTCTGGCTTGGCCCCGAATATAATCAACTCTACGGCTTTGCGGGCAGCTGAACACCCATCTTGATAAAGCACCCGACTGAATCCCTTCACTTGTAAACTACCTCTGTACTAAGCATAAATCCCGAATCTTTCCAAAGACTAAACCTGATTCGATAAGGCCAACCCTTGAACACCTTTATCAAATCCCATGCTCAATTTCTATTCTACTCCTTTCCCCTTGGCTGCAATAACTTGCCAATGCGCCGACAATCCGCAACCGCTTGAGAAAATAATCCTGCAACCCAATCGCAGGCAGTGGGACTCTCCCACTTAGCCGAAGCTGCTCCTTGCACCAGTCTAGACCCCACCGAAATTCTCTCTGCATTGCTGACATGATCTTGCTCAACCAACCCGTCAAATTCTTCTAAATTCGTCTGTTAGCATTCCATGAATACTCAAATTCCCTCCAATCATTCACATTTTCGGCCTCCTACCGAATAGCCACTGGAATTCTTCGCAGAAACTTGCCAGCCACATGACTGCTAACCTACTCACAGGAGACAACCCTCCTGCGGAAATTACCAATTGACACCTTCTAACGACGCTGTACTGCAAAATCTATACGACATCGATACCCCATCCTACACCCATTCTCATTTACCAACTTTACTAGTCCGTGCGCTCCTCATGTACATCTACTAAATGCGCGACAATATTTTCTAATTCACAGCTATGCTGCATCCTTCTTCATATCGAACAACTCCTCTTTGTTGTATCCAATCTTCCGTCAAAATAGCCAATATTTCAATTTAAGCCCATGGAACCAATCACCGTCCACTAAAATTCTCAAATCGCACAAAACTTCTCCTTAAGATGTGCATCTATCTTACCACAGAACTCATGCACTACGCTTCCACTCTCCCACATTGATCAAACTCACTCCTTTAAGCAACTGCTCGACTTCCGCTTCTTACACCTGGCCTTCTAGAAATTTAACCATTTCCTAACACTCCCCACGTGTCTTCCTCATCCCTTGCTGCCCAGCCGTTGCCTTAGGCTAATAACTATCTTTGTAGCACTTAAAACAGTAGATCACAACAACTGCAAACCTTCCCGAAGATCATCTTTCCTGAGCCACCCGCATTAGAAGTACCTATTCAGTCCTGAACCACCACCCACCACGATCTCTGGCAACCGCTTCTTCAATATTACTTCGTAACACTCTAACCCAATGCAGCCGAAGAAACTATAACACCGACGAACTTAACATATTCTATTCGATCAAAGACGACGATATCACGTCGCCGATGAATGTTCCACCTCACTTGAAAACACCAAGTCTTATTACTTTATCAACCCGATCATGCATATTTATAGTCCAATTTCCTTTCCTCCACCGGAAGTAAAATACTGAAATCTCGGAATCACGCTCTGAGAAGACCTTCTTCCAAGTCATTCATTGTCCCAACACATGGGCAAGCTTCCTATCACCATGTAAATACCGTGCGGTGACCAATCATAAGCATCATAACAACCCGAGCGTAGCCTCAAAGCCCTAAGAAACACAGCTACTGAGCTGAAATAACATATTATCCTTCCGCAGAGCGATGACAATAGTACCAACCAACTATGCATGGAAAAACATCACGCACCATATCTGTAGTACCATTACCATTCCTCAAATTTCCGATTCATAAAAAGCGCTTCGCGACGTGTAAGATTGAATAAGAAGGAACGTAGGCGTAAGCCTTAAATGAATCAAACCGCACGATGAAGAATCAAGAAGGGAAGTTCTCCTAACAGCCCTATAGCCTCTCCTAGATAAGTACAAACGTCTCTGTATCGATCCGCAAGACTCCACTAGACTTGCTCATGACTCGTGAAACCTAAGGGAACCTAGTGCTCTGATACCACGTTGTCACGACCCAAAATCCATTAAGGTCGTGATGGCGTCATACCCTATTGTCAGGCAAGCCAACACTTAATAAATAAATTAAATCTTTATTTTAAAATTCTCGAAGTCTTTCTTTTCTTTTTCTTAAATAATAACTAGCGAACTCCCACGGAGTAAACAATAATATCTTAGCAAAATTTAACTAGTGAATAAATCCCATAATTATCCCAGAATCCGGTGTCACAAGTGCATGAGAAAATTTTCTAAGAATTATACATGTACTACAATACTTGTCCGAAATACAAACTGGACAAGGAAATTTAAAATAAAATACAATACATCTGAGGAAGAGTATGTCGACTGCGGGTCGTCTCTGGATGGTGCAGCTCGTATAAGTCTCCAAGTCAGCCACATCACTGCGTCAAGCAGGACCACTAGCTATGAACGTACCTGCACAATAAAAATACACAGCAAGTGTAGTATCACTACGAAAACAACGTGTACTCAAAAAGTATCCCGCCTAACCTCGAAGAAGTAATGACAAGAAGTCGACTTTTAAACTGACTAGAGATCCAACAATATCAAGTGCACTAAAGAAATGAATTAATATAAGCAGTGTAAATACATAAGACATACAAGTATAGATTACGTGGTTCATTTTCCCTCTTTACAATTTACTCAACTCTCTACTAGCAAGTTTCATCCGTAACTGAAGAATAAAAATACATATTGTGGATTTCATCAAAGAGGCTGTCATAATCCAAATCAAGGGAAAAACCCTCAGATGAACTGGCTTTTTTTGCCAAATATTTTGCACGTTTCCATGGGAATGATGTATATTTATAGGAAATGCCGAGGCGAATGGCTCGATCCAACATAAAAGTAAATTTTGCATCGCCGAAGGGTCGAAAGGCATGAACCATATATGCATCAATTAACATACTGAGGTGAACGGCCCGCTCCCATGAGAGTGTGGTACATAAATCCTGCCGAGTTGAACGACCCGATCCCATAAGAGTGTTGGAAATGAATCACCCCGCTCGCGGAATATAAATTGCGAAGCGGTTACACATAAGCGTACACATTCAAACAGTCAATCCCGTCTATATCAGGAAACAATTACCCAAGAAATGACAATTGCGCTTCTAATGGTCAGAAAGATAGTATTTAAATCTTTTTCTAGAAATTCTTTTATCAAGTTCGATAAGGTTTAAACATTTTAAAATTCGTCAGTAAAGATACAAGTACGAAAAATAAAACATGCTTTCGAGTCCTAGACTACCCGTACATAGGCATAATAGTAGCTACGCACTGACTCCCGTCACTTCGTGCGTACGTAGCCCCCACAAACAGTAACCCATATTTAATTAGTTCACCTATGGGGGACAATTCCCCCTCACAAGGTTAGAAAGGAGATTTACCTCGCTCCGAAGATTCATAACCGGCCTCCAAGCCCTTCCGACGACTCAAGTTGATGCACAACACCCCAAAACTATCCAAATAACGGGCAAACCAATGAAATATATACTCTAATACTTATAACCATTCAATTTATATGAAATCCTAACTACGCTCGGAAAGTTGACAAAATTACCCTCGGGCCCACATTCCCGGATTCCAAAATTTTGGGAAGAAAAAGATTACTCAACGCTTTACGAACTCAAATATATAATTTATTCCGAATTCCATGCCCAAATTCGTGGTCAAAATCACAAAAATACCCATTCAACATCTTTCTTCAAAAATCCCAAATTTCCAAAATTTTCATGCTTTAATCCATATCTAATTCATGTATTTAACTTGAAATGAGTTGAAATAACTTACCTTGACATAGATGAAGAAAATCCCCACTTGAAGCTCTCCAAAAATTTACCAACTAAGAGAAAAATTGCCCAAATCCCATCTTAAAACACTTACTAACCAGACGACCCTTTTATGCAATCGCACTCTCCTTCATGCGATCGCATAAGCCAATCTCAAGAACCCCCAAAATTACCTCTGTGCGATCGCATACAAGATCCAGCGATCGTATAGCCAATACAAACACCCCACAATCCACAACCGAATGAATCGAACGCCTTTCAAGCATGAATTCTCAAATAAGCAACATTACACTCCTTTATACTCAATCCAAATCTTTAATCCATTAAGTGACTACATGTCACACTGATACGATCATCCCGTGGTCATGCTCCCACGACCTTCCACACAAGGTAGTAAGTCTACCCATCCACCACTGGCCACACTAACGCTGTAAAAACAAATCAAGAACTCATAACTAGGATGCAAAGCCTCTTTCACCAAACACCGATATCAGGTGACACTAAAGACAACACCAACTTACTCTAAACATTCCAATCCCTTTTTCTTGCTCATCCAAGCTCATGACATCCTTGTCAACACCGAACCGCAACCTCGATTCTTACTTCCAGTTACATACTGCTTACCGAACCTAACATGCCAATATGAGATAGCGCAAGAATTCCATCATGACTTCTGAACCACTAATAGGGTGAACACTTCATCACATAGAAACCTTTTTCTTACCTCAATTCAATTCGTACTCACCGCTGGAATAATGATAACCCCAATCAACACATAGCAACTCAATTCGCACCCACCTTGAGTGACTCCATTCCACGAGACCATTTCGTGTCAAGACCCATGAAACGTTTCATGCCCTCTTTGCACGCATATTCACATCTGTGACCGGTATACCCATTCCGATAACCTTTCCAGGAACCCGAAGTCATTTTCTCCCTTTTTATGAACCCCATGTCTACTTTACACGCCGAAGATAACATAGAACACTCCAACCATTTTCTCCTGCCTATGATTCTGCTACAAAAGCTCAATTTCAACCATACTGTGGGCTTGAAATCCTTAGACACCATCTTCTTTCCTTTGAATCCATTAATTTTATTGTTGAGAGTCAGCCACTCTGGCTTGGCCCCGAATATAATCAACTCTAGGGCTTTGCGGGCACCTGAACACCCATCTTGATAAAGCACCCCGACTGAATCCCTTCACTTGTAAATTACTTCTGTACAAAGCATAAATCCCGAATATTTCCAAAGCCTAACCTGATTCGATAAGGCCAACCCTTGCACACCTTTATCAAATCCCATGCTCAATTTCTATTCTACTCATTTCCTCTTAGCTGCAATAATCCGCAACCGCATGAGAAAATAATCCTGCAATCCAATCGCAGGCAATGGGACTCTCCCACTTAGCCGAAGCTACTCCTTGCACCACTCTAGACCCCACCAAAATTCTCTCTGCATTGCTGACATGATCTTGCTCAACCAACCCGTCAAATTCTTCTAAATTCATCTATTAGCATTCCATGAATACTCAAATTCCCTCGCATCATTCACATATTCGGCTTCCTACCGAATAGCCACTGGAATTCCTCGCAGAAACTTGCCAGCCACACAACCGCTAACCTGCTCACAGGAGATAACCCTCCTGCGGAAATTACCAATTGACACCTTCCAACGACGTTGTACTGCACAATCTCTACGACATCGATACCCCATCCTACACCCGTTCTCATTTACCAACTTTATTAGTCTGTCCGCTCCTCATGGAAATATACTAAATGCACGACAATATTTTCTAATTCACAGCTATGCCGCATCCTTCTTAATATCGAAAAACTCCTCTCTGTTGTATCCAATCTTCCGTCGAAATAGCCAATATTTAAATTTAAGCCCGTGGAACCAATCATCGTACACTAAAATTCTCAAATCGCTCCAAACTTCTACTCAAGATGTGCATCTATCTTACCACCGAACTCATGCGCTACGCTACCACTCTCCCACATTGATCAAACTCACTCCTTTAAGCAACTGCTTGACTTCCTCTTCTTACACCTGGCCTTCTATAAATTTAACCATTTCGTGACACTCCCCATGTGTCCTTCCTCATCCCTTGCTGCCCAGCCGTTGCCTTAGGCTAATAACTATCTTTGTAGCACTTAAAACAGTAGATCACCACAACTGCAAACCTTCCCGAAGATCATCTTTCCTGAGCCGCCCGCATTAGAAGTACCTATTCAGTCCTGAACCACCGCCCACCATGATCTCTGACAACCGCTTCTTCAATATTACTTCGTAACACTCGAACCCAATGCAACCGAAGAAACTATAACACCAGCGAACTTAACATATTTTATTCGATCAAAGACGACGATATCACGTCGCCGATGAATGTTCCACCTCACTTGAAAACACCAAATCTTATTACTTTATCAACCCGATCATGCATATTTATAGTCCAATGTCCTTTCCTCCGCCGGAAGTAAAATACTGAAATCTCGGAATCACGCTCTGAGAAGACCTTCTTCCAAGTCATTCATTGTCCCAACACATGGGCAAGCTTCCTATCACCACGTAAATACCGTGCGGTGACCAATCATAAGCATCATAACAACCCGAGAATAGCCTCCAAACCCTCAGAAACACAGCTACTGAGCTGAAACAACATATTATCCTTCCGCAGAGCGACGACAATAGTCCCAACCAACTACGCATGGAAAAATATCACGCACCATATCTGTAGTACCGTTACCATTGCTCAAATTTCTGATTCATAGCAAGCGCTTCGCGACGTGTAAGATTGAGTAAGAAGGAACGTAGTCATAAGCCTCAAATGAATCAAACCGAATGATGAGGAATCAAGAAAGGAAGTACTCCTAAAGCCCTGTAGCCTCTCGAAGATAAGTACAGACGTCTCCGTATCGATCCGCAAGACTCCTCTAGACTTGCTCATGACTCGTGAAACCTAGGGGAACTTAGTGCTCTGATACCACGTTGTCATGACCCAAAATCCATTAAGGTTGTGATGGCGCCGGACCCTACTGTCAGGCAAGCCAACACTTAATAAATAAATTAAATCTTTATTTTAAAATTCTCGAAGTCATTCTTTTCTTTTTCTTAAATAATAACTAGCAAACTCCCACTGAGTAAACAATAATATCATAGAAAAATTTAAATAGTGAATAAATCCCATAATTATCCCAGAACTCGGTGTCACAAGTGCATGAGAAAATTTTCAAAGAATTATACATGTAATACTTGTCCGGAATACAAACTGGACAAGGAAATTTAAAATAAAATACAATACATCTGAGGAAGACTATGTCGGCTGCGGGTCGTGCCCGGATGGTGCAGCTTGTCTAAGTTTCCAAGTCAGCCACATCACTGCATCAAGCAGGGCCACTAGCTATGAACATACCTGCGCAATAAAAATACACAACAAGTGTAGTATGAGTATGAAAACAACGTGTACTCAGTAAGTATCCCGCCTAACCTCGAAGAAGTAGTGACGAGAAGTCAACTTTGACACTTACTAGATGTCAAAAATATCAAGTGAACTAAAGAAATGAATTAATATAAGCAGTGTAAATACATAAGACATACAAGTATAGGTTACGTGGTACATTTTCCCTCTTTACAATTTACTCAACTCTCTACTAGCAAGTTCTATCCGTAACTGAAGAATAAAAATAAATATAGTGGATTTCATCAAAGAGGCTGTCATAATCCAAATCAGGGGAAAAACCCTCAGATGAACTGGCTTTTTTGCCAAATATTTCGCATGATTCCATGGGGATGATGTATATTTATAGGAAATGCCAAGGCGAATGGCTCGATCCAATATAAAAGTAAATTTTGCAGCGCTGAAGGGTCGAACGGCGCGAACCATAGATGCATCTATTAACCTGCCGAGGTGAACGGCCCGCTCCCATGAGAGTGTGATACATAAATCCTGCCGAGGTGAACAACCCGATCCCATAAGATTGTTGGAAATGAATCACCCCACTCGCGGAATATAAATTGTGAAGCGGTTACACATAAGCGTACACATTCAAACAATCCATCCCATCTATAACAGGAAACAATTACCCAAGAAATGACAGTTGCGCTTTTAATGGTCACAAAGATAGTATTTAAATCTTTTTCTAGAAATTCTTTTGTCAAGTTCGTTAAGATTTAAACATTTTAAAATTCGTCAGTAAAGATACAAGTACGGAAAATAAAACATGCTTTCGGGTCCTAGACTACCCGGACATAGGCATTATGGCAGCTACGCACGGACTGCCGTCACTTCATGCGTATGTAGCCCCCACAAACAGTAACACATATTTAATTAATTCACCTATGGGGGACAATTCCCCCTCACAAGGTTAGAAAGGAGATTTACCTCGCTCCGAAGATTCATAACGGGCCTCCAAGCCCTTCCGAAGACTCAAGTTTATGCACAACGCCCCAAAACTATCCAAATAACGGGCAAACCAATGAAATATATACTCTAATACTTATAACCATTCAATTTATATGAACTCCTAACTCCGCTCGAAAAGTTGACAAAATTACCCTCGGGCCCACGTGCCCGGATTCCAAATTGTTGGAAGATAAAGATTACCCAATAATTTACGAACTCAAATATATAATTTATTCCAAATTCCATGCCCAAATTCGTGGTCAAAATCCAAAAATACCCATTCTAGGTCTTTCTTCAAGAATCCCAAATTTCCACAAATTTTCATGTTTTAATCCATATCTAATTCATTTATTTAACTTCAGTGAGTAGAAATAACTTACCTTGACATAGATGACGAAAATCTCTACTTGAAGCTCTCAAAAAATTGACCAACCAAGAGAAAAATGGCCCAAATCCCGTCTTAAAACAATTACTGACCAGACGACCCTTCTATGCAATCGCACTCTCCTTCATGCTATCGCATAAGCCAATCTCAAGATCCCCCAAAATTACCTCTGTGCGATCGCATACAATATCCAACGATCGCATAGCCGAGACAAACACCCCACAATCCACAACCGAATGAACCGAACGCCTTTCAAGCATGAATTCTCAAATAAGCAACATTACACTCCTTTATACTCAGTCCGAATCATCAATCCATTAAGTGACTACATGTCACACTTATACGATCATCCCGTGGTCACGCTCCCACGACCTTCCACACAAGGTAGCAATTCTACACATCCACCACTGGCCACACTAACGCTGTAAAAACAAATCAAGAACTCATAACTAGGATGCAAAGCATCTTTCACCAAACACCAATATCAGGTGACAATAAAGACAACACCAGCTTACTCTAAACATTCAAATCCCTTTTTCTTGCTCATCCGAACTCATGACATCCTTGTCAACACCGAACCTCAACCTCGATCCTTACTTTCAGTTACATACTGCTTATCAAACCTAAAATGCCAATATGAGATAGCACAAGAATTCCATCATGACTTCTGAACCACTAATAGGGTGAACAATTCATCACATAGAAACCTTTTTCTTACCTCAATTCAATTCGTACTCACCGCAGGAATAATGATAACCCCAATCAACACATAGCAACTCAATTCGCACTTACCTTGAGTGACTCCATTCCACGAGACCATTTCGTATCCAGACCCATGAACCATTTCATGCCCTCTTTGCATGCATATTCACATCTTTGACCGGTATACCTATTCCGATAACCCTTCCAGGAACCCGAAGTCATTTTCTCCTTTTTATGAACCCCAATACTACTCTACACACCGAAGATAACATAGACCACTCCAACCATTTTCTCCTGCCCATGATTCTGCTACAAAAGCTCGATTGTCAACCGTACTGTGGGCTTGAAATCCTTAGACACCGCCTTCTAACCTTTGAATCCATTAGTTTTATTGTTGAGAGTCACCCACTCTGGCTTGGCCCCGAATATAATCAATTTTATGGCTTTGCGGGCACCTGAACGCCCATCTTGATAAAGCACCCGACTGAATCCCTTCACTTGTAAATTACCTCTATACTAAGCATAAATCCCGAATCTTTCAAAAGCCTAAACCTGATTCGATAAGGCCAACCCTTGCATACCTTTATCAAATCCCATGCTCAATTTCAATTCTACTCCTTTACCCTTAGTTGCAATAACTTTCCAATACGCCGATAATCCGCAACCACATGAGAAAATAATCCTGCAACCCAATCGCAGGCAGTGGGACTCTCCCACGTAGCCGAAGCTGCTCCTTGCACCACTCTAAACCCCACCGAAATTTTCTCTGCATTGCTGACATGATATGAGGAAATTTAAAATAAAATACAAAACATATGAGGAAGACTATGTCGATTGCGGGTCGTCTCGAGATGGTGCAGCTCGTCTATGTCTCCAAGTCAGCCACATCACTGCGTCGAGTAGGTCCTCTAGCTATGAACGTACCTATGTTATAAAAATTCACATCAAGTGTAGTATGAGTACAAAAATAACGTGTACTCAGTAAGTATCCAGCCTAACCTCGAAGAAGTAGTGACGAGCGTTCGACTTTCACACTTATTAGAGGTCCAACAATATCAAGCGCACTAAAGAAATGAATTAATATAAGCAATATAAATACATAAGATATACAATTATAGATTACGTGGTACATTTTTCCTCTTTACAATTTACTCAACTCTCTACTAGCAAGCTCCCTCTGTAACCAAAGCATAAAAATAAATATAGTGGCTTTCATCAAAGAGGCTGTCATAATCCAAATCAAGGATAAGAACCCTTAGATGAACTGGTTTTTTTGCCAAATATTTCACACGATTCCATGGAGATGATGTATATTTATAAGAAATGCCGAGGCGAACAACCCGATCCAACATAAAAGTAAATTGTGCACTGCTGAAGGGTCGAACGACGCGAACCATAGATGCATCTATTAACCTACTGAGCCGTATGAGCCGCTCTCATGAGAGTGTGGTACATAAATCCTGCCGAGGCAAACGGCCCGATCCCATAAGAGTGTTGGAAATTAATCACCCTGCTCACGGAATATGTATTGCGAAGCGGTCACACATAAGCGTACACATTCAAACAGTCCATCCCGTCTATATCGGGAAACAATTACCCAAGAAATGACAATTTTGCTTTTAATGGTCACAAAGATAGTATTTAAATATTTTTCTAGAAATTCTTTTGTCAAGTTCGATAGGGTTTAAAGATTTTAAAATTTGTCAGTAAAGATACAAGTGCGGCAAATAAAACATGATTTCGGGTCCTAGACTACCCGGACATAAGCATAATAGTAGTTACGCACAGACTCCTGTCACTTCGTGCGTACGTAGCTCCCACAAACAGTAACACATATTTAATTAGTTCACCTATGGGGACAATTCCCCCTCACAAGGTTAGAAAGGATATTTACCTCACTCCGAAGATTCATAACCGGCCTCCAAGCCCTTCTGACGAATCAGGTTGATGCACAACTGTAACGACCCAACCGGTCGTTTTGCATATTCGGACCCTGTTTCCCTATATAAGAATTCTCGTAGCGGCTTTAAGTGATTCATAACTTGCGGGGACGGGTGGTTCAGGATTCGGAAGTGTATAGAGTAAGATAGGAACATTTGGCTCCTTAAGATTGGCTGTTAAGGCCAAGTTTGACTTCGATCAACATTCGGAGTAAATGACCTCGGAATCGAGTTTCGCCGATTCCATTAGTTTCGTATGATGATTTCGGACTTGCGCGTATGTCCGGATGGGTTTTCGATGACCCGGGAGCGTTTCGACGCCAAATGGCGAAATAGAGTTTCCTTAAGTTCATAATTTGGTTTGGAACTTGTTTTTGAGTTATCGAGGTCCGAATGGAATTTCGAGACCGGGAATAGGTCCGTTATGTCATTTATTACTTGCTTGCAAGATTTGGTGTCATTCTGAGTAGTATAGGTTGGTTCGACGCATTGAAACCGAATTCTAGAACTTGAAATTTCTTAAATTTGATTCTAGGGGCTTTAAGGAGCGATTTTCGGTTTTAGTGTGGTTTTGGGTGTTCCGAAGGCTCGAGAAAGTCCGTGATATGATTTAGGACTTGTTGGTATAAGTGCACGGGGGTGCGGGTGGGCCCAGGTTCTTCTCAGACACCAAACGGGGCGAAAAACCAGGTCTGGTGTTACTTAGGTGCGGTTTCCTAGATCGCATGTGAGAAACCGCTCCTGTGGTCGAGGCCTCGCAGGTGAGACTCCCTGGGGAAATTCCTACCATCGCAAGTGCGGACCTTTCTATGCAGGAGCGGGTCCGCTGGTGCTGAAAACCAACCGCAGGTGCGATTCCCAGGCTTCTTGCCAAAGTCCGTAGGTGCGACCAATGGCTCGCAAATGCGGGACCGTAGGTGCGGTCCTCGAGCCGCAGGTGCAAAGTCACCGGAGGTAGTAAGCCCATTTAAGTCGGGAGTTAACCATTTTCCACCACTTTCTTCTACTCCATTGACGATTTTGAGAGCTTTCAAGAGGGTGTTCGGCCTAGCTACAAAAAGGTAAGTAATTTCCATTTAAATGTTAGATTATTACACTAAATCTTAGGTAGATTAACACCTCATTAGTGGAAATCAAAGGGGTTAGGGTGAAAACCTAGGGTTGATGAATTTTAGGGAATTTCACCACTTTTCTACCATGAAATCATGTAAAGACTATATATTAATGACACTTAGGCTATGGGTGAGTGTTTTCTTAAAAAATTTCCGGAACCCGAGCATGTGGGCCCGGGGGTGTATTTTGGGATATCTTCAAGAAAGATGAATTGGCTAAGCTAGTAAGAGAACTTCATACTTTTGAGTTTATATTGATGTATTTATATGATATTTGACTAGTTTCGAGTCCTCGGGTGTAGAGTTTGGAGGTTCAGGCGTGTTCTTAACCCGGGAAGTAGGTTCTACGCGAGGTGAGTCTCCTTTCTAAACTTGTAAGAGGGAATTGTCCCCATAGGTAATTATAAATGATTGAATTGTCCTTATTTGCGGGGGCTATGCACGCACGAAGTGATAAGAGTCCGTGTGTAGCTACTACTATGTTATGCCGGGTAGTCTTTAGGACTCACAAGCATGCTTATATTCCTTATTTGTATCCCTACATGTATTTCTAGACGATTATTATCCTTGAAACTAGCATGAGAAAATGGAAGGTTATATTAAATCTTGATGTTGCCTTGAACTCTATATTTCCTGAAATTCCTGATAAACTCTGTGTATGTATACGAGCACCCGTGTCACATGTATGATCCGTGAGCGGGGTAGCCCTATATTATGTCAACCGAGTCGCATGATTGATTCGCGAGCAGGGTAATAGACGCATCTATGGTTCGAGCCGTTCGACCCTTCGGCAGTGCACATTTAAATTGTCGCGCCACTTCGGCCGTACGCCTCGGCATACTATATGTTATGTATTTGACTGAGAGTCTTATTAATATTGTCAAATGAATTGTCCTATGTGGTAGGGGGTTTTGGACTTGTATTAATGTTGTTATTTGACACTTGCGGTAAGAGGTAGTTCATATACTTGATATTCCATGCCGACTTGATTTACATAATTGTGAATCTTGATTAAAACTATTTAATTATATTATTGCTAAGGACCCTTGTGAGTAATACGTCTACCTCTCGTCACTACTTCTTCGAGTTTAGACGGGATACTCACTGGGTACATATTTGTTTATATGTACTCATGCTACGCTTCTGTACTTAATTGTACAGGTTCTGAGGCTGGTGCGTCTGGTTATCATACCAGAGCGCGATCTTGAGAGTACTTACTGGGCTGGACTACACGGTGAGCTGCTCTTCCCAGCGTTCCTCAACAACACTGTGGAGTTTCTTTTATTTTTGGATATTTTGTCTACTCCTTTAAGACAAATTGTATATTATTTTGCCTACTTTGTATATTCCACTAGTCGCCTGTGGACTTGTGACACTAGGTGTTGGCACACGTAGTTGGGTTTCTAATATTTTTGGCTACACTACATATGTTAGCAAACGATCTTTTGAGTTTATTTAATCAAATTGCATCACTTGACTATTTTCTTTAAATGATTTCTAAATCTAAAAATTTGCCAAGCATTTCATATTTAAATAAGTAAAGAAATCTCGCTAGTAGACTAATGTTGGCTTGCCCGGCTCGGTGTTGGGCGCCATCAAGACTTGAGCTGGAATTTAGGTGATTTGGGACTTAGGAGTGTGTTCAGATTGATTTTGGGACGTCCGATGTAGAATTAGGCTTGAATTGGCGAATGTTAGTTTTTGGTGATTTCCGTACGGCAGTGGAAAGTAGGATATTGGGGTCGGAATGAAATTCCAACAGTTGGAACAGGTTTGTAATGCCATTTTGGATGTGTCTGCAAAATTTCAGGTCAATCGGAGTTGTTTTGGATGGTTTCGGCATCATTGGTGGGTTTTAGAATTTTCAAAGTTCTCGGGTTTGAATCCGATGTAAATTTGGTGTTTTGATGTTAATTTTGGTGGTTTAAGTTTGCAACTAAGTTTGAATGATGTTATGGGATATGTCGTTATATTTGGTTGGGGTCCCGAGGGGCTCGGTAGTGATTTCGGGTGGTTAACAGGCATTTTTGGACTTAGAGCAATTGATGGTATTCCTGGTGTCAGTGCAACAGATTTTTACTCTCTACGATCGCGTGAAGGGAGTCGCGATCGCATAGAGCATTTCGAGAGGGGGTAGGATTTACACTATATGATCGCATAAGTGGGCTCGCGATTGTAGAGGTCGAGCAACACAGGCATCGCGATCACATGAGGGGATCACGATCGCGTAGAGATAAGGCAGGCGCGTGGGGGCGAGAAAGATTGGTCTTCGCGATCGCGTGAGGGGAGCTGGGATCGCGTGGGGTTGAAGAGTGGTGCTCTGTGATCGCGACAGAGAGTTCGCGATTGCGGTGAAGAAATCACTGGGCATATTTAAATAAACCCTTCCGTGACTTAAACCTTATTTTACACCATTGTTGTACGAAAAAGAGCTTTGGGGACGAATTTTGAAGAGGGAAATCCTTGTTCTTCATAGAGGTAAGTGTTTTCATTATTAAAACTCGATCATGGATGATTATAGAACATAAAACCAGTATAAATTCATGGAAAATGAGTAGAAAAATTGGATTTTTGGGCTTGAGATTATGAGACCTTTAAGGGTCGATTTGAGGGGTCAAACGAACTCTGATTTTTGTGTTCTTTATATGTACGGACTCGTGAGAAGAAGAAGAACACATTTTTATAAAACATTCTGAGTTTTGGGAAGCGGGCCTGGGGGTTGGGTTTTTGCCAATTTCGGGTTTTTGGGCTAAATTTGATATTTTCGATTGGAATTTATTCCTTAAGAATAATTTGATGATAAAAATCTGAACTTGGTAGATTTGGAGGCTTCGGAAGTTGATACAAGGGGAAAGCGTGTTGCAGAATAGTTCCGGGCTAGTTTTGAGGTAAGTAATGTCTTTAAATCCTGTCCTGAGGGTATGAAACCCCGGACTATGCACCCTTTCACGGGTTTTGAAATGCAAAGGTTGAAACTTTAGAAACATCTTCCCTATTTAGGCGACTATTGAGTTGCTAAACTGACTTTTAAGCCTATGTTTAATTAGTATTATTATATTATTATATGATTCGGGCTGTAAGCCGTGTTCGGGGCCTAGTGCCGACTTGTTTACCCCTTGGGGGCTGTGTTACTACATTTTTCCTCACTGATTTGTTATGATTTTGACTCACTCTTTTGTTGATAAATTATATTGACACTCAGAGTATTTTGAAACTACTTCTTGAAAATGAAACACTGATTTTTGGTCGAGAACTCAGTATATTTATGGCCTGATAGGCAAATTGAGAGTGTCTGACTGAGTGAGGCTACAGGCCTATATTGTGAGGATGTTATGATATGTGTGAGGCTGCGGGCCTATGTTGTGAGTGATTTATGCCGTGATGCGGCTTGTTATATAGCGCTTGGGCAGTAGGAGCCCCTCCAGAGTCTGTACACACCCCCAGTGAGCGCTGGTACCGATTGAGTGATTATTATTGCCTAATGGGTTGATACTGAGTGATTGTGAGGATGCATGATGGGATGTTACAGAGTGAATGTGAGGATGCCTGATGGGCTAATGCTGAGTGATTGTGAGGATGCCTGATGGGCTGTTACAGAGTGATTGTGAGGATTCCTGATGGGCTGTTACAGTGATTGTGAGGATGCATGATGGGCTATTACAGAGTGATTGTGAGGATGCCTGATGGGCAATTGTTACAAGAAATGATTTTTGGCCCGAGGGGCAGAATTATGATGATTTTACTAAGTTTTCGAACTATGATTTACTTCGTTTTTGAACTGGATTTTACTGAGTTATACTGATATTACACTGTTTTCAAAAGGATGTCTGGAAACTGATTTCGAACTTATTAATTAATGAACACTTCATGGTGATTTGGTGTTTTACTGGTTTTATGGAATTGTGCATCTGTACTATGTGTTTTATATTACTCAGACTGTGATTTATTTTCATTACTACTGAGTTGGCGTACTCATAAAGACTCCATGTGCCTCTGTGCAGAGATTCAGGTGACGGTTTGGAGTAGTAGCTGTTCTTGCTTGTTTGTTATCATATTAACGGGATTTCGAGGTAGCTGTCTAGCGTCCAAAGCTTCTCCGCTTCCCTTCCTTATTATGTTTTTAGCATTTGATTCAGAGGCAGATATTATAGTTTTAGTAGAGTTAGATTTATCTATTCTTAGATGCTCATGACTATTGACTCCAGTCTTGGGAGGTTTTGTTTAGATTATTATTGGGACGCTAAAACTAAATTACACTATTCTATGCTTGGTTGCATGCTTGTTATTAAATTGTGAACTTGTATAATGGAAAAAATGCGTAGTAAACAGATGCTTGGCTAGCCTAGTTTCACGATAGGCGCCATCACGGCATGTTAGGATTTGGGGTCGTGACAAGTTGGTATCAGAGCTCTAGGTTACATATGACTCAACGGTCATGAGAAGGTTGTGAGCATGTGATTTTTACACGCCGTATCGTCCTATAAAAATCCCAATAAATCAATGGATTTTCTGAATTTTTGTTGATTTTTCGGTAATTAACTGTGAATCACTTGCATTGTTTGTATATCCATGATTCATTTTTTCAAAATTATTAAAATTTCGCATTATCAAGGAATTATGAAGTTATTATGAATTAAATAATAGAAAAACGACGAGTACCTAACGTAATATAATCTTTAATAACAAAATCGGACCTGGGCCAAGAAAGACCCAGGCCCAACCCCTATTTCTATACACTCGGACAACCCAGCCCAAACCCCTTACACCCGGCCTGCCCAAACCCAGTACCCAAACGACGCCGTTTAGACTTCCATTCACCTCAGCCGTTGGATCATTTTGATCCAACGGTCCGGAACTAACTACAATGATCCAACGGTCCGGAACTAACTACCTAACAAGTATTTAACTGTCCAAACCCCACCACATGCCCTAGTTCGATCCGAAACCCAACCCTAACCTAAACCCTAGCCGCCCCCATCTCATTCATCTCTCTCAACCTCTAACCTAAACCCTAGCCGCCCCTGAAACCCCACCGCTGTCCGGCCACCAGACCCCCTCCAATCAACCCCAACTTCCCACCAGACGACCACCATCACCCCGTCTGTCACCTCCCGTTATCAACCCTCCTAAAAAACTGATAGATTTGCCTGGGTTTCAGATCTAAGAATCTGAAAACCCCCAAAATTTCTCCCCGGCCGATTTGAGGACAACCAATGGTTTAGACCTTCATGGGTCGATTTCTCTTAACTGAAGCAATAAATTCATGAAGGTTTGATTCATTATTTCAAACCCCCATCAGATCCGGTAAGGTCCAGTGACCCCCTTTCTCTTTCCCGGCCAAAAACCCCTTTTTACGGGTATCCCCTCTTCCCTTTCTAACTGTTTTGGTGTTATTGGCATGAACCTGTCATGATTTAGTTATTTTTATTGAATATCCGTGTAGATCTGTTGTTTTCTTTCATTACCTTCCCCCACCTGTGTATATTTCTTCCTTGTCGTT
>ML370096.1:0-65307 GCA_005239525.1 Nicotiana knightiana
ACAGAATGGTGGGGATATTACCTAGTTTGATTTCAGAAGAACAAGCAGGATTTGTTAAAGGAAGGAGCATAGTAGAAAATGTGTTACTAACACAGGAAATCATAACAGATATAAGGCTTAGGACCAAGGCAGGCCCAAATGTAGTAATTAAATTGGATATGGCAAAGGCATATGATAGGCTTTCATGGTTGTTTCTCACTAAAATGTTGAGGAAGTTGGGATTTGAAGAAGGTTTCATAGGTATGATCTTTGACTTGGTTGGGAATAACTGGTACTCTATCCTGGTGAATGGGCAGCCTCATGGATTCTTCAAATCATCGAGGGGAGTCAAACAAGGTGATCCTCTGTCACCTGCATTGTTCATTTTGGCTGCTGAAGCATTATCTCGAGGATTGAATTCTTTACATCAACAACAACAATTCTGTTGATTTGGTCTCCCTAAATGGAGTCCAAAATAAACCATCTATCCTACGCAGATGACACCATTATCTTATCCTCTTCTGATACAATTTCACTAAGACTAATCATGAGTGTCTTAAGTTCATATGAGGCAGCATCTGGGCAACTGGTGAACAAAGATAAGTCTGCAATATATATGCATCACTTGGTAGAGGATGAGGTGGTGCGAGAAGTGGAAGGAATTACTGGCATAGCACGACAAGATTTCCCATTTACATATCTAGGTTGTCCAATTTTCTACGCAAGGAGAAAAGCTGATTACTATCAAGGAATGATCACAAAAATAATGGGCAAATTTCAGTCATGGAAAGGAAAATTGTTGTGCATAGGAGGCAAAATGGTACTCATCAAGAGTGTTTTACAGAGCATGCCAACTCACTTATTATCTGCTGTGAATCCCCCTAGTAATGTGATCAATAAATTACATAAGATTTTTGCGCAGTTTTTCTGGAGCAGTAATATAGGAGGCACCTCAAGGCATTGGGCATCATGGGCAAACTTATGTATGCCAGTTGAAGAGGGAGGTATTGGCCTCAGATCACTTCACGATGTGTCAAAGGCATTCTTTTGTAAACTTTGGTGGAACTTTCGAATAAAACCAAGTTTATGGAGCTCATTTATGAGTCAAAAATACTGCAAGAAACTAAATGCAGTCATTGTGCCTTGGAAAAATGGATCACATGTATGGAGGAAGATGATTGAATGCAGGGAAATTATAGAACATCAAATACTATGGAAGCCAAGAATGGGGTCTGCACTTTTTTGGTATGATAACTGGACGGGATTGGGAGCTCTTTATTTCCTAATACCTCAACAGTTTGGAGTGGATGAGGAGATACATAATGTGAGTGATTTGGTGGATAATTCTGCTTGGAATGGAGATAGATTAAACATAGTTATGCCAGAAGAATTTGCACAGCACATCATATATAATTTTCACCTCCAGTAATGCAAAATACACAGGACATGCCCATCTGGATGCTGGAAACAAGAGGTAATTTCAGTATCAAATCTGCATGGGAATATTTGAGAAGGAGAGACAATCCTAGCTTGGCATATAAATTTATGTGGGTAAAGGGATTGCCCTTCAAGATTTCTTTCTTTATGTGGAAGGTTTGGAAAGCTAGATTACCTCTGGATGATTTTATGAAAAGACTGGGATATTGTATGCCATCTAAATGTTGGTGCTGTGCTGAGCCCAAGGAAGAAACATTGGTGCACCTATTTTATACATCGAATGCTGCTAAAACAGTGTGGAAATACTTCACTCAAAGAGCTGGAATTTCAATAGAAAGGTTGACACTACACCAAACTATCACTAAATGCTGGACTGCTCAAGTTATTCCTAGAATCAAGCCAATAATGCAGGCCCTCCCAGCATGTATTTTGTGGGAATTGTGGAAGAGGAGAAACAGTTTGAAATATGGGGAGGTCGTCTCAGTCAGTCGAGTAGTATATCAAGTATCTACAACTTTACAAGCACTGGTACAAGTAAGGAAACCAGGACTAAATGTTCCTCATAGATGGTCTGAATTGATCAATATGCTACAGAAGTACACGCCTAAACTCAAACATGAGAAAGTGATATGGAAATTACCTGAAGAAGGATGGATTAAGGTGAACTGTGATGGGGCAAGCAGAGGAAATCCAGGTAGAAGTGGCATTGGATTTTGTCTTAGGGATGATAGGGGTGATGTCAAGTATGCAGCAGGAAGAGAAATTGAGGAAGGTTCAAATAATGAAGCAGAGGCCAAGGCCATGGTTGAAGCATTGAGAGTGTGCAAGGTGATGAACTATTTGCAGATCTTTTTGCAAACAGATTCGATGCTACCAAAGAACATAATAGAAGGATTGTGGAAACCTCCTTGGACTATTAAAGAGGGACACAACATCAAGGTTTCACACACATATAGAGAAGGAAATAGACTGGCTGATCATTTAGCAAATTATGCCCTGGATGTAGAAGACATTGAATGCTATGACTATTGGGAGTTAGATGCAATTGGTAGGAGGATAGTAAATGAGGACAAACACCAATGGCCATATCTCAGGATCAAGGTTGCAAGAAACTAAATGAAGGAAAGGGAGGAAGTGAAAGGAAAAAGGCTGCCTGGAAGATAGTGGTTATCATAATCAAGAGGAGAGTGTGGTGATCTTTTTTGGAGCCTTAGCTTGTCAAGTATCAGATGGATATGAACAAATCAGTAATGAGGAGTTCATGGTTGTCCATTTTTACACTAACTTTGTTGTCTGTTTTGCAGTTTCAGTGCTATTATCCTCTGAATTGCCAGAATTGGGGATAGCAGTGCCTAGCATTCATTCCACTGGAAGGACAGCTAGGATAGGAAATAGCATCGAAGGAAGAAAGAAAAATCACCAGGAAATGATACTATACTTATACCTTTCACTCACTACGACTTCCAAGGGTGGTATTAGCACTAGGTGCTCATTCCCTGGAAGAAGGAAAGGTGACATGCATAAGTATGAGGAAGCAAAGATGGAAGAAGGATACCTTATGTACTGCACAACAGTCGTGTTGGACTCAAAGCAAACACGGATATACAGTATAACACATAAGGTATCAGTTGGTGGAAGGATATTAATGCAAAACAAAGAGAATACACATGCCAAAGGAATCAAAAATAGTATAACTGGACTGTCCATAAGTTCAGTATACTTTATTTGGTATTCCCTAAGGATAACTAGAAACAAAATGTGCAAGGTCCAAAACTGGGATGGTTATAAGGCTAACTATGGAAGATACACAAGCAATGGATACATTGTTCGACAGTGAAGCAAGCAGCTGATAGCCACAAAAGGGATCGAATTCAAACAGTTGATATGCAATGCAGATTAACATACTGGATTCTACTTGAAGCAATGATTATGAACTACACATGGATCGAGCAGCACAGTATGAGTGATTATCAAGGCAACAAAGTTTACACATTATCTTGGATAGTTCTTATACAAATTTTAGACAGTAGTGTTCATAGTATTAGTATTTCAGTGTGTAATATCAATTTTGGGATGTTCAAGCCCAAAGTTGATAATAGGATTTATGTAATAGGCATAAATTATGATTTTTCACCTTGCAAGACGACATGATACTTTGTTTTATTTTACTATATATAAATAAAAACTAGCCCTAGGCATTACCTAGTGGATTGCTTAAAAAAAAAATCACACAACTCAGTCCCATAACCTCACAAGGACTTGCTCGAGGCTTCGAATCACATCAAACAATGTCGAAATCATGAATCGCACTAAAATTCAACTTTATGAACTTCGAAATTTCCAACTTCTACATCCGATGCCGAAACCTATCAAATCACGCCTGATTGACCTCAAATTTTGCACACAAGTCATATTCAACATTATGGACCTGCTCCAACTTCCAGAATTGCATTCCGACCCCGATATCAAAATTTCCACTTCCGATCGGATTTCTCAAAAACCTTCAAATTTCTATCTTTAGCCAAACGACTTCAAAATAACCTACGGACATTCGAATTCACTTTCGATCGTGCTCCCAACTTCGGAATCACCATACAAAGCTATTCCCAGACTCGGAATCCCAAACAGACATCAATATCACTGAAATGCGCTTCAAGCCAAACTTAGGAAATTCCTTCAAAAATGCTAACTTCCATAATAACGCTCTCAGGTTATCCAAAACCCGATCCTGACATACGCCCAAGTCCGAAATCATCATACAAACCTGCAGGAACCTTCAAATTCTGATTCAGAGGTTGTTTACTCAAAATTCTAATCTTAGTCAATTCTTCCAACTCAACGCTTCTGAAATGAGAATTTTCTTTCCAAATAAACTCTAAACTTCCTGAAATTCAATTCTGACTACACCTACAAGTCATAATACCTGAAACGGAGTTGCTCATGAACTCAAACTGCTGAACGACATGCTAGAGCTCAAAACTATCGATCGGGTTGTTACATTGTATCAGATATACATGATGGTATATGGAGAGCAACTTCAATTGCCTATCCAGAACTCCCTCATTGTGCATGTATGTTCCATCTGTGAAACAACATAAAGACGAACTTCAGTAAGAGCCAAAAAAAAATCAACGAAGTACACTTTGCATTAGCAAGAGCATACATTGCTGAAGAATTCAACAGGCATATGGCAGAGTTAGAAGCGACTGATAGTAGAGTGAAAACATACCTGATGGAAATTGGATATGATAAATGGTCCCGGACAGATTTCAAGGCAAATAGAACTAGGCCATGACACCGAATATTGATGAATCAGTAAGTATAGCACACAAATACGCAAGAGACCTCCTAATTGTGAATTTGCTTGACTTTATGAAAACATTGATTCAGAAATGGAATTACACAAATCAGAAGGATGCAATGGAATCATTTATGAAGATCTGTGTAAATTATGAAAAAATATTGGCAGATAATACCATCTTCTCACAGACGACGACGATATGCATTTTCAAAATCATTAAAACACTGCATGTACTGTAGTTTTACTTCTGCACCTTAGAGATTTCACTAAACAACTGCATATTGTTATTAAAAAATACTATTACTTCATACAACTAATGACTTTTCTTAATTAAAGTTATATTAAGTGTTGCCATCAACTCAATTCTTACATTTAGTGATTGATGGACAAACAAGAAATGTGGTGCGCCTACATGAAAAAAACTGCACTTGTGGAAGGTTTCAGCTAGACAATATTCCATGTCCACATGCAATGGCAGTTATACAAAAATTTCATACGGATTCATATAAGTATTGCTCGGATTACTACAGTAAATACTACTTTTTGAAAACATATAAGATACCAGTAAACCCTTTGCCTGATGAAACAACATGGAAAACTCTAGAACATGTGTCTTCGTAGGTGGTAATTGAACCAAAAGGAAGAGAGGCATATGAGGTTGGGAAGGACATACAGTTTCATGTGCACTATGCGGGAGAAAAGGACATAACTGCAAAACGTGCCGAGATATTCCGAAGGGAGATTGATATAATGCTTCAATATTTTTATAGAACTCATATATCGTAGAATCATCTCATTTGAATTGCAAAGAAATAAAATGCATGTCTTGCACTAGACATATATTTGGTATGGTGATTCTTTGCCAAATTACTTTTTGGGAAAAAAATTATATGGCTACTTGTGTTTTCAATAAGAATCTGTTTATTTTTTATTTTAGTATATAAAAGTGGGATGCATTTACATCTAGTTGTTGCAGGAAAAAAAGTTCTAAATATAATGTGATGCCCAAGTGATATATCTGTATACCTTATTGGTATCAAAATATGTGCAGAAATAGAAGTGGTGCCCCAAATGCAACATTTGTACATACATCGTTAACAAAATGGGCACACTTTGCAGCTCATGTTAGTATTGAAGTATAACAAATTAGAACCCATTTACATGCATGTAACGACCCGATTGGTTGTTTTGAGCTCTAGCGCGTTGTTCGGCAGTTTGAGGCCATGCACAACTTCACTTCAGGTATTATGACTTGTACGCATGGTCGGAATTGAATTCCAGAATTGACTAAGATAGGATTTTTGGGTAAAAGACCTCAGAAACGGGATTTAAAGGTTCCAGCAGGTTCGTATGATGATTTTGGACTTGGGCATATTCCGTCGGGTTTTGGATGGCCTGAGAGTGTTTCGGCGCCTATTGTGGAAGTTAGCCTTTGGAAGAATTTCATAAGTTTGGGTTGAAGTGCATTTCAGTGTTATCGATGTCCGTTTGGGATTCAGAGTCTAGGAATAGCTCCATATGGTGATTATGGTACTGGGAGCGCTATTGGAAGTAAATTCAGAGGTCCGTAGGTCATTTTGGAGTCATTTGGCTAAAGTTAGAAATTTGAAGGTTTTTGAGAAGTTTGACCGGAAGTGAACTTTTTGATAACGGGGTCGGATTCCGATTCCAGAAGTTAGAGTAGGTCCTTAATGTCAAATGTGACTTGTGTGTAAAATTTGAGGTCAAATGGACGTGATTTGATAGGTTTCAGCATCGAATGAAGAAGTTTGAATTTCTAAAGTTCATCAAGTTTGAATTGGGGTGTGATTTTTTATTGTAGCGTTGTTTGATTGTCGCACCCCCTTTTCCCTCGCGAAATCGGGTTTCGACATTCATTTGGGACAAATCCCTTCTTTTTGGGAAATGGGTTATGGAAATTGAAGAGTCACCACCTAACGGATTTAAGGTGTGTTAGGGCACCTAATGCAAGTAACTCATGAAACCAGTCTACATTACTAGAGATTGGGTAAGAGCTTGAAATTACCTTGAAGGGAAGGTATTAGGCACCCCTCGAGGTCAACAATGGTGGGTCGCAGTCAAACTTACTTGATGAATTAGTCATTTAACAGATAAGTAGTCTAAGCACACATATGTAAATAAGATAAAAGAAGTTTAATAGGTAAGCAGTCTAAGCACACATATGTATAAAGAGAGGGAAATCCTAAGTTATTAGCCTATTGGATCACATCTGTACAATTCCCGGTAATCCTTCCTAAACTAGAGGGGTTACACGTGACATTAACGCACAAGTCATCATATCCTTTTACTACCCGATTACCCTCCCCTTAGTGATTGTATAAGCAGTTTTAATTAAACGAACTCTAGGCGTTTATTACCCGTCCCTTCCTTGTGGTCCTGGAGGTGTTTATGACCTCTATTTTTTAGGCAGTTCTAGACTCTCCTAAAGTGTTTTTAAAAAAGGAAAACCTAAGAGACAACAAAGAACAAACATGACTGTCAAGTAAGACAACAATTAAAGGCTCATTTTTACCTCCACAAATAAACAGGCAATTAGCACATCTCAAACAACAATATTTCAGATGTTTCAGAAAAGGTCCTAGAACATGATATCTAGGTGAGCATGACAAACGAACAATGCAGCATTGTGTTAAGGCGAAGTGATAGAAACCTAATCAGCCTGCCTACTGATTTTAGGACTTGCTGAATCTGGGCAGTCACAAATAATTAAGCAAAACATAGTTTTACAATTTTCAAGATTTCAATTATCCTACAGGCTTGCCTAGGCGTTGAACTTTCTTTTAAACATTCTTATAGACAGGACAGTTATTGACTTAGGCGATGTAGACATGATTTAAAGAAATTATAAACACAGTCCTAAAGCAGGATTTTAATGCACACAGAGGATGTACATTTTTATTATGCTGAATTACAGCGGTAACTTAATAACAGGATTTCTAGGTGATCATGATTATGCAGAATTCTGTAACAAGTAAGGTAATGAGCCTATAACTCATTTCCTAGTATGCCAAGTGATCTAAAAACATGGTAAACATGATATAAACCTAAAGTATGATTTCTAATGTGAATAACATAATATGATCCTAAAGCATGATTTCTAATGCAAGTAAACACAATACAGACCTAAGGCAGGGTTCCTAATGCAAGTAAACACAATATAAACTAAAAGAATGACTTATACCTGGTTTCCCTACAAAAAATCCATATACGAATCCCTCCCCTTTACTAATTTTCCCCAATATCTATTTACAAAGGTTATTATTAAAGATCATAAATGAATGAATAAATAATAAATATGAGCTATGCTATAGGGAGCCTGAGATAGGCCCAAAGTGAACATGGAAATACCAAGCCTTCAAAACAGTCCAGGATGCCGAAGTCTCATACCCAATAGGGTGTCCTGGTGTGTTAATGTAACGACCTGACCGATCAATTTGAGCTCTAGCGCGTCGTTCAGCTGTTTGAGGCCATGAGAAGCTTCCTTTCAGGTATTATGACCCGTGTGTGTGGTCGGAATTGAATTTCGGAAAGTTTAGAGTTGATTTGAAAAGAAAATTCTAAATTCGGAAGCCTTAAGTTGGAAGAATCAACTAAGATTGGAATTTTGAGTAAACGACCTCCGAATCAGGATTTGAAGGTTCCTGTAGGTTTGTACGATGATTCAGACTTGGGCATAGTCTGGATCGGGTTTTGGATAACCCGGGAGCATTTCGGCGCATATTATGGAAGATAACATTTTAGAAGAATTTCATAAAGTTGGGCTGTAAGGCTGTTCAGTGTGTTGATGTCCGTTTGGGATTTCGAGTATGGGAATAGCTTCGTATGGTGATTCTGGAGTTGGGAGCAAGATCGCAAGTGAATTTTGATGTCCGGAGGTCATTTTGAAGTCATTTGGCTAAAGATAGGAATTTGAAGGTTTTTGGAGAAATCTGACCGGAAGTGGAAATTCTGATATCGGGGTCGGAATGCGATTCCGAAAGTTGGAGCAGGTCCATAATGTCGAATATGACTTGTGTAAAAAATTTGGAGTCAATCGGACGTGATTTGATGGGTTTCGGCATCGGATGTGGAAGTTTAGAATTTCAAGTTCATAAAGTTGGGATTTGGGTGCGATTCGTGGTTTCGATGTTGTTTGATGTGATTTGAGGCCTCGAGCAAGTACGTATTATGTTTTGGAACAGGTTGGTATAATTAGACGGGGTACCGGGGGCCTTCGGTGGATTCCGGGTGTTTAACAGATCAAGTTTAAGAGCTTGAAAAAGGCTGAGGTTGCTGTCATCTGGTGTGACCGCACCTGCGAGGATTTGGCCGCATGTGCGGCTATTGCACTGCAGGTGCGAAGGATTGATGGTACAAATGGGAACGTAGGTGTGATGGTATTTCTGCACCTACGAGGTTGCAGATGCCGGTTATGGAGCACAGGTGCGAGGTTGTCTTGAGTTGAGGAAAGCCGCAGGTGCGAGAGTTTGATCGTAGGTGCGAAAAATGGCCTGGGAAGAATGTTTTAAAACTGAGAATTTGTGGCCATTTCTTCATTTCTTCTTTGGTTTGGTCGATTTTGGAGGGGCTTCAAGAGAGGATTTCTTCATGCAATGTCAAGATAAGTAATTTTTTCATGTTTTTAAAGTTAAATACAAGTATATGCATGGAATTAGAAATGGAAATTGGTTGAGAATTTGGGAAATCTTAAAGAAACCTAGAAAATGGTAATTTGGATTTTTAGCCACGAATTTGAGCATGGAATTTAGAGTAAATCGTACATTTGAACTAGTGGAGCTAAGGGTAGATTATATCTTCGAGAAATTTCGGATTTCCGGGCACGTGGGCCCGAGGGCATTTTGGTCATTTCACCGAGCGGAGTTGGGAAAGTATATAATTTTTGAATTTTTTTCAAGTATTAGGATGAATTTTCATTGCTTTGCCCGTTATTTGGTAGTTTTGGGGCGTTGTGCATCCATGGAAGTCGTCGGAAGGGCTTGGAATCCGGTTATGGAATTTCGGAGTGAGGTAAGTCTCCTTTCTAACTTTGTGAGGGAGAATTGTCCCCCTAGGTGAATTAATTAAGTATGTGCTATTATCTTCGGGGGGATACATATGCACGAGGTGACGGGAGTCCGTGCGTAGCTACTATTATGCCATGTCTGGGTAGCTTAGGACCCACTAGCATGCCTTATGTATTGTACGCGTGATCCTGCCATTATTACTTGACTGCTAATATAATCGAAATAGTAATTTGACATCTAAAGAAGACTAGAGTTCATTTTCTTAATCAACTTGAAAGAGAATTTTTTTCCTTCGTGGATAGTTGTATACTTGATAAAGTGATATTATTGAACATTATTAGACTTGGCAGATAAATTTCGAAAAAGGATTTAAACACTGTTTTATGGTTTTTAAAAGAGAAATCTGTCATTTACTTGAGCAGTTGTATTCCCGCGTACTCGAGGTGGACTGTTGATTGTGCCTGACTGCATGTGACCGCTTCGCGATTTACATTCCGCGAGCGAAGTGTTATTTCCCCCCACTCTCATGGGAGCGGGCCGTACGCCACGGCGGATTAAAAGATGCACTTATGGTTCGGGCTGTTCGACCCTCGGCAGTGCATAGACATGATTATATTATTGAAAGATGCACTTATGGTTCGGGATGTTTGACCCTCGGCAGTGCATAGACATGAGTATTTTATTGAGAGGTGCACTTTTGGTACGGGCCTTTTGACGGCTCAGGCCGGTTGTCCTTATCCCGTATGCGCATGCTAAATTGTTAAATGTTTTCCATGGATTTCGAAAGTGATAAGATTTTTGGGGGAAAATAAAGAGGAAATCGTTTATTTAAGACATTTGGGGGAAAATGAGAAAGTGGTGACTGTGTTTTACTTCCAGTATATACTTGGATTTCAATGCCTTGTATATATATTGCTGCTTTACTACCTTTCAATGCCTTCGAAAGTGATAAGATTTCATAAATGTTAAAAACAGGAAATTGTTTCAATTAATTAATGATTGGCTTGCCTAGCAATGATGTGCGGCGCCATCACGACCTTATGGATTTTAGGTCGTGACAACATGGTATCAGAGCTCTAGGTTCCCTTAGGTCTCACGAGTCATGAGCAAGTCTCGTAGAGTCTTGCGGATCGGTACAGAGACGTCTGTACTTATCTTCGAGAGACTACAGGGCTGTTAGGAGTACTTCCCTTCTTGATTCCTCATCGTGCGATTTGATTCCTTTAAAGGCTTATGCCTCAGTTTATTCCTACTCAATCGTACGCGTCGCGAAGCGCTTGCTATGAATCAGGAATTTGAGGAATTGAAATGGTGCTACGGATGTAATTCGAGATGTTTCCATGTGTAGCTAGTTGGGACTGTTGTTATGGCCCTGCAAAAGAATAATATGTTGTTTCAGCTCAGTAGTTGTGTTTCTGAGAGTCTTAAGGCTATGCTCAGGTAGTGATGATGCTTGCGACTGGTTATCGTGCGATGTCGATATGATGATAGAATGCTTGCCCGTATTTAGGGGGTGATGAATGGTTTGAAGGGAGGTATTCTCAGAGTGTGATTTCGAGATTTCAGTATTTTAGTTCTGGCAGAGGAAAGGCATTTGGGTTATGAATGGTCCGGTTGGGGTTGATAAAGTAGTAAGAGTTGGTGTCTTCAAGTGAGGTGGGATATGCACCTGTGACGTGAAATCGTCGTCATTGATCGAATGGAATATGTTAAGTTTGTCGGTGCTATGGTTTCTTCTGTTGCGTGGGGTCAGAGTATTGAGAAGAAGTATTGAAGAACGCGGTTGGCAGAGACCGTGAGGTGCGGTGGTTCAGTACCGGATAAGTGTTGATAATGAAATAAGATAGAGAAAGATGATCTTCGGAGAGCTTGAAGTCGAGGTGATCTGCTGGTTTGAGAGCTACAGAGAATGATCCTGAAGTGAGGTTAGGCGTGGTTCCATTTCTAGGAGGCCAGGTGTAAGAAGCGGAAGTCGAGCAGTCGCAAAATGGGAAGCATAGCTTGGAATTTGAAGATATTGTCGGGCATTTAATGGATGTCCATGAGGAGCGGACGGACTATTAAAGTTGGTAAATGAAGCAGGGCGTTGGATGGGGTATTGATGTCGCAGAGAGCGTGCATTTCAGCGTTGTTGGAAGGTGTCCGTGGGTGATTTCCACAAGTGGGTTATCTCCTGTGAATAGGTTAGCGGTGGCATGGTTGACAGGTCTCTGTGAGGGGTTCTAGTGGCTATTCGGTAGGAGGCAGAATGTGTGAATGATGCTAGAGAATTTGAGTATTTAGGGAGTGCTAGCAAGATAATTTGGAAGAATTGGACGGATTGGTTGAGTAAGCATGTTATAAAAGGAGAAAGGATCTCGGCAGGGTCTAGAGTGGTGCAAGGAGTAGCTTCGGGCTAAGTGGGGGAGTCCCACCATCTGCAGTTGGGTTGCAGGATTGTATTATCATAGGGTTGCGGATTGCCGGTGTGTTGGCAAGTTAGTACAACTAAGGGAAAGGAGTAGAATGGTGATTGTGTGTAGGATTTGATGAATGTGTGCAAAAGTTGGCCCGGTCGGGCCAGGTTTAGGCTTTGGAAGATTCAGAGTTTATGCTTAATCCATATGCGAGTTGTAAGTATAGTGACTCAGTCACGTGCTTCAAGGAAAAGGGTGTTCATGTGCTTGGAGAGCCTTGGAGTTGATTGTATACGGTCCTGGAGAATTCAAAAGTTAAAAATGCGGCGTTTAGGGGTTTCAGGCAGCAGTATGATCGAGAATCGAGCTTTTGTAGAGTAATTTCTGAGAAAAAGGAGGATGGTTGGAATGTTCTGTGATATGTTTCAGCATGCAAGATAGTATTGGAGGAGTGAGAGAAATAAACTCCGGATTGTAGAAAGACTATCAGGAGGGTATGAGACGGTTGCGGGATTTAGGCAGCATAGTCTCGTGAATCAAGGTCACTCGGGATGAGTGAGGGTTGAGTCTGCTATGAGTGGAAGGAAGTTGCTATTATTCCTGAAGCAATTGAAGATGATTAAAAGAAGATAGATTGATTAGCCATGGTTGAAATGGCACGTTTGCGATAGTGATCAGTTCCTTTGATGTGATTAAGTTATACATGTGGTTTGTGCCGGTGTGTGCGGGGCTTGTCGGCCGTCGTAACGGGTTTCATGTAGGAGAATTTGATTGCTATGGCATGTCAGGTGTAGGCGGATCCCGGAAGGTTTATGGTGGTATAGACTACTACTTAAGGATTTGCATGTTGGGTGGTTGTGAGAATTGACTCGTGTGTTAAGATGGTACTCTTGAATCGAGTTAAGTAAGAGGTTTTTATATGATGAAGTGTTCACCCTGTTGGTCGTTCAGAAGTTATGACAGAATTCTTGCGTTACCTCATATTGGCATGGTAGGTGATGATTCTAGTCAAGATGAGATATCCAATGATTTGTTAACTTTGCAGTTGGGTATGAATTTCTACACATCTCCTCCGCTGTGGTGGTATCGTCAGCATTATAGCAGGATGTATGTATATATATCACGAGGTGCATTGGGAGCATCAGATTTGTGGAATTTTGGCTATTTAGGTTCAGGGAGTGTCGTTGTGGTCAGATGATGAGTTATACGGTGCATGGCGCTGATTTAGCAAAGGCATGTAGTCATGTTCTGGTATGTCGTGTGGTAGTTGATACTGTGTGTTATATATTAGAACTAGGTCTGGTAGAGAATTTCAAGTTTTGGAACTAGGTTCTGAGATTATTATATGGATAAAAGAAGAAATCTTCAGAGTTGATTAAGCTAATATGCTCAACTGGGTTGTGGTAGCACGGGGAGGTGCACGAGGTGTTAACAGTAATTTCAGATAACTCCAGAGCAGTTCTTAGCACGTTCGAGGATGAACGTTTGTTTAAGTAGGGGAGAATGTAACGACTCGACCGGTCGGTTTGAGCTCTAGCGCGTCGTTCAACGTTTTGATGCCGTGAGCAACTTCGTTTCAGGTATTATGACCTGTGGGTGTGGTCGGAATTGAATTTCAGGAAGTTTAGAGTTGATTTGGAAAGAAAATTCTCAATTCGGAAGCCTTAAGTTGGAAGAATCAACTAAGATTGGAATTTTGAGTAAACGACCTCCGAATCAAGATTTGAAGGTTTCTGCAGGTTCGTATGATGATTCGGACTTGGGTGTATGTCTGGATCCGATTTTGGATAACCCGGGAGCGTTTCGGCGTATATTATGGAAGATAGCATTTTAGAAGAATTTCATAAATTTGGGCTGTAAGGCATTTCAGTGTGTTGATGTTCGTTTGGGATTCAGAGTCTTGGAATAGCTTCATATGGTGATTCTGGAGTTGGGAGCGCGATAGGAAGTGAATTCGGATGTCCGGAGGTCAATTTGAAGTCATTTGGCTAAAGATAGGAATTTGAAGGTTTTTGGAGAAATCTGAACGGAAGTGAATATTTTGGTATCGGGGTCGGAATGCAATTCCGGAAGTTGGAACAGGTCCGTAATGTCGAATATGACTTTTGTGCAAAATTTGGGGTCAATCGGACGTGATTTGATGGGTTTCGACATCAGATGTGGAAGTTTGGAATTTCAAGTTCATAAAGTTGGGATTTGGGTGCGATTCGTGGTTTCGATGTTGTTTGATGTGCTTTGAGGCCTCGAGCAAGTCCGTATTATGTTTTGGAACAGGTTGGTATAATTAGACGGGGTCCCGGGGGCCTTCGGCGGATTCCAGGTGGTTAACGGATCAAGTTTGGGAGTTTGAAGAAGGCTGAGGTTGCTGTCATCTGGTGTGACCGCACCAGCGAGGATTTGGCCGCAGGTGCAGCTATGGTACTGCAGGTGCGAAGGATTGATTATTTGAATGGGAGCGCATGTGCGATGGTATTTCCGCACCTGCGAGGTTCTAGATGCGGGTTATGGGGCGCAGGTGCGAGGTTGGCTTGAGTTGAGGAAAGCCGCAGGTGCGGAGGTTATTTCGCAGGTGCAAAAAAATGGCCCGGGCAGAATGTTTTAAAACCGAGAATTTGTGGCCATTTCTTCATTTCTTCTTTGGTTTGGTCGATTTTGGAGGGGCTTCAAGAGAGGATTTCTTCATGCAATGTCAAGGTAAGTAATTTCTTCATGTTTTTAAAGTTAAATACAAGTATATGCATGGAATTAGACATGGAAATTGGTAGAAAATTTGGGAAATCTTAAAAAAACCAAGAAAATGGCAATTTGGATTTTTAGCCACGAATTTGAGCTTGGAATTTAGAGTAAATCGTACATTTGAACTAGTGGAGCTATGGGTAGATTATATCTTCGAGAAATTTTGGATTTCCGGGCACGTGGGACCAAGGGCATTTTGGTCATTCACCAAGCAGAGTTGGGAAAGTATATAATTTGAATTTGTTGCAAGTATTAGGATGAATTTTCATTGCTTTGCCCGTTATTTGGTAGTTTTGGGGCGTTGTGAATCCATGGAAGTCATCGGAAGGGCTTGGAAGCCGGTTATGGAATTTCGGAGCAATGTAAGTCTCCTTTCGAACTTTGTGAGGGGGAATTGTCCCCCTAGGTGAATTAATTAAGTATGTGCTATTATCTTCCGGGGCTACGTATGCACGAGATTACGGGAGTCCGTGCATAGCTACTATTATGCCATGTCCGGGTAGCTTAAGATCCACTAGCATGCCTTATGTGTTGTACCCGTGATCCTGCCTGTACTACTTGACTGCTAATATGATCGAAATCGTAATTTGATATCTAAAGAGGACTAGAGTTCATTTTCTTAATCAGCTGGAAAGAGAATTGTTTCCCTCCGTGGATAGTTGTATACTTGATAATGTTATATTATTGAACATTATTAGACTTTGCAGATAAATTTTGAAAAAGGATTTAAACTCTATTTTATGGTTTCTAAAAGAGAAATCTGTCATTTACTTGAGCATTTGTTTTCCCGACGTATTCGGGGTGGACTGTTCATTGTGCCTGATTGCATGTGACCCCTTCACAATTTACATTCCCGAGCGGAGTGTTATTTCCCCCACTCCCATGGGAGCGGGCCGTACGCCACGGCGGATTGAAAGATGCACTTATGGTTCGGGCCGTTCGACCCTCGGCAGTGCATAGACATGATTATATTATTGAAAGATGCACTTATGGTTCGGGCCGTTCGACCCTCGGCAGTGCATAGACATGATTATATTATTGAAAGATGCACTTATGGTTCGGGCCGTTCGACCCTCGGCAGTGCATAGACATGATTATATTATTGAAAGATGCACTTATGGTTCGGGCCGTTCGACCCTCGGCAGTGCATAGACATGATTATATTATTGAAAGATGCACTTATGGTTCGGGCCGTTCGACCCTCGGCAGTGCATAGACATGATTATATTATTGAAAGATGCACTTATGGTTCGGGCCGTTCGACCCTCGGCAGTGCATAGACATGATTATATTATTGAAAGATGCACTTATGGTTCGGGCCGTTCGACCCTCGGCAGTGCATAGACATGATTATATTATTGAAAGATGCACTTATGGTTCGGGCCGTTCGACCCTCGGCAGTGCATAGACATGATTATATTATTGAAAGATGCACTTATGGTTCGGGCCGTTCGACCCTCGGCAGTGCATAGACATGAGTATTTTATTGAGAGGTGCACTTTTGGTACGGGCCGTTCGATCCTCGGCAGTGCATAGAGATGATTATTATGACGGCTCAGGCCCGTTGTCCTTATCCCGTATGTGCATGCTAATTATTAAATGTTTTTCATGGATTTCTAAAGTGATAAGATATTTGGGGGAAAATAAAAAGGAAATCGTTTATTTAAGATATTCTGGGGAAAATAAGAAAGTGGTGACTGTTGTTTACTTCCAGTATTTACTTGGATTTCAGTGTCTTATATATATATTGTTGCTTTACTACCTTTACATGCCTGCCGTGTTCATCATATGCTGTTAACTAATTTGCTGGCCCTTAGTGAATGTCTAATTCAACCTCTCGTCACTACCTCTCTAAGGTTAGGCGGGCGACTTACTGAGTACATGTTGTTTTCGTACTCATGCTACACTTGCTGTTCATTTTTATTGCACATGTACTTTCATAGCGATGTGGAGGATTTGGAGACTTAGGCGAGCTGCATCATCTGGAGGCGATCCGAAGCTGATAGAGTCTCCCTCATACTGTATTACATTATTTTAATTTCCTTGTCCACTTGTATTTCGGATAAGCTTTGTAGAAATTGTAAAATCCTTAGAAATTGCTCATGTAGCTGTGACACCGGTTCTGGGATGTATTGGGATATAATTGCTAATATGGAATATTCAAACTATTGTTTTTACTCGACATATTTTATTTTGTTAATATGTAATAAAGTGAAGGAATTACTTTTCATAAATGTTAAAAACAGGAAATTATTTGAATTAATTAATGATTGGCTTTCCTGACAATGATGTCCGACACCATCACGACCTTATGGATTTTGGGTCGTGACAGTCAAAGTTCACTAAGGACCTCAGGGATCCCGGGCAATGCTCGTACCAAGATCCTTTGAGTAAGGAAGTGATTATGTGTAGTGTGGAAAGGCCAGCCTCAGTGTGCCAGAGTTCGGAGGAATCTCATGGAATCCTAGACAGTACACACACTGGAGGGGCAAAACTTAAGTAATCTAAGAGTAGAATTGAGAGTGTTTGACATAGTTGGAATAACTTTGGGAAAGCAGTGTAGGAGTAAAATATTTAGGATTGAAAAATACTTTAGGAATGGACACCGTTTGGGAAAACATATTAAGAGTAAAAACATTTTTTGAAAACATTCTGAGGAAATAAAGGTTCAATAAACAACATCAAAGTCACAAAGCTTAATACCACACAGATTCAAACTTAGGTTGTTAATTAACTCTAGGTGAGGACGTGCAATTTTACAGATATGGATCAAGGGTTGGGAACACAGGAATCAAAAACACAAAACAAGAGAGAGCATTGAGCAACAAGGACAGACAAGGGTCAATTGACATTCAGCAACAAAATTCATAGCATTCGTGAGAACATAGACTACTGATTTAGAGTCTTAACAGGAAAGCAATACTTGATGCTAAAGTAGTAATAGACAGTAAAGAACAGAGACTAAGTCTAGGGATAGTCATGCTGAGGACTAGAGTCTAATTACAAAGAATTAGTCATGCCAATTGAAGTTAATGGACATAAGAGATAAGAGCACTAAACCTAAAAGTAGACATATTGGTTCAAATCAATAAATAGACTTGAAACTTAAACAAGATGCTGATTAAAGCAATAGACATGGAAGAATGAACTTAAACATGCATGATCAAAGCAGTAAACATGAAAGAATATAGCATTGAGTACATAAGCGATTGAACTAGTGCAGAAGAGACATAGATCATAGTGCAACAGATAATCATATAAGTTTGAACTTCATAATGACATTAGAGATAGAAACATACCAATTAAGGAAGCAAAAGCTAAAGGTAAAGTAGGCAGGATTCAACAGTCTAGCCTTGGCTTTCAGCCGACTAGACAAGCGATGAACACAAGTAGCAAAAAGAGAGATGAGAGAAAGTTTTTGTGTGTGTGTGTGTTTGAGCTACCGTTCGTCCCTTTAACAGGCATAATGAGAGTGTATATATAACACTCAGGGAGTAAAATAAATAAGGTAAAAGAAATCAAGGTTCAATCAATTAGGATCAGTCAACCAATCACATAACCAATTCATATAGGGAGTCCGGAAAAGACACCTTTAATTGGGGGATCGTCAATTAACGGTCATAACTGGGTTCAACTAAGGTAATAAATCAAAATCATACCATTTAAGGAATCAGACAAGTCCCAAACTGTATTGATAGCTAATTAAGGAAAGTAAAAAAAGGGAAGCATGTCACAAATAAGGAAATCAGTAAAATCCCAGCACACTGATTTTAACAGGGCCATTAATAGGAAACAATTAGTAAAATCTTCAAAGATTACTGATTTCATAGGAAAGAATTATTTGAATCCTTAATAGAAATCGATCAGTACATTGTGTTGACAGAAATAAACAAATAACGGGAAGAAAATTGCAAAGATCAGTGTCACAAACAGAAACAGCTAAGGTTTAAGCATATACACGAGAATCAATCAAGCTAGTAAAGAAACCATTAGTTTAACACTTGAAAGTTAAAAAAAACCTTTTGAAAGAAAATCTAGGAAGAACCCTAATTTCAGCAAAGATAATTGAATCGGAATATCATTAGCAAAATAAAAGATTTTTGAGGAAAAACACCAAATAATACTCGAATCGTTTCAGATCTACAAAGATCTGATCAGATTCAAGCATTCGTAAAACTAGGGTTTTCAAAAACAACATAGATGAAAGAAACTCGATTAAAAGCCATAGGTTCAAACTAAAAACGGGAGGAATTCAGTACTCACAAACAAGAATGGCCCTAGACAGGCCTGTAAACCAATTTGGGCCAAAAAATCAAGTTGAATCTTCTTGAGATTCTTTTAAGAACCCATGTAACCAACAACCAGAGGGTGTAGAAAGATGGTAAGGGCCGGAGAACACACAGAAACTCAATAGACGGGAGTTTTGCCGGTGATGGCGATTAAGGTTTAGGGGGTGGTCGAGAGAGAATGGAGGGTTGGGGGGAAATGATGACGGCGGAAGCGAAATAATGAAGGGGGTTTAGGGTTGTTGGTGAATTAAAATGGTAAGTAAGGTTGTGGACCGTTGATCTAAAAGATCAACAGCCACGATTGAACGAGGCTATTGGGTCGGGCAGGTATAGGTTGGGCCTAGGGTGAATTGGGCTGGTGTATTAAGGGGTTTGGGCTAGTGTATAGTGGTTAGGTCCGAAAAATGAAAGGAATTAAGAGGCTATTTGTTAAATACCCACTTAGTTGACAAAAGTAATTTATAAAAATAATTGACGAATTATAAAAAAATGATTTTCATGCAAAAAAATGTTTTAAAAGAATTATTCGATATTTAAAAAATACAACAAGCTAGTTTCTGGTAAAGTAATGTAATAATACATGCATGGGCTATAATTGCAAAGTTATTGCAATTATAACCTACGAAGTGTAAATGTGGCTATTTGTAAAATAATTTAAGCTTAATATAAATATAAATAGCAAAATTAAACCACGAAATTGTTATAAAGTCATTTGTAATGCAGCTAGTAATTATTTATATAAATAAAAATACTGGGAAAAGTTAATTAAAAACCTTAAAATGCAGAAATTATGGAAAAATGTCAATTGATGCTAATGCATAGTTTTGAAGGTATATATGCACTTTTAAAAAATATTATAGGAAAAATTGGGTGTCAACAACTGCCTCTCTTTTTCCGGTAAGGATGAAAGAGTTGTTGGGTAAAGATATGATGACCAATTTTGACCGAGCGAGATTGTGAGCATGTGATATTTGCCTACCATATATTCCTACAGAATTCAATAAATTAATTAGTTTTATAAATTTTATAGAATTTCAATGCTGTTTGTGAATTAATTTTTTATTTTTTACATTGCATAACCATAATTCGCCTTTTAACATCTATGAATAATTTAAGAATACATGACCCCAATAATTTGGAAATTTACAAAAATTGTTCTTCTAAATTGCAAATGCTAATTCATAATTTCACTTTTCAATTCACCATTAATTAATTTTTACTTTTAGTTAGATAAAAATTAGAATTAGAGTTAATTAAGATATTATGTGTAATTGGTTGAAATAAATAATAACAAAAATGTGATTATTTGACATAAGGTAGATTTAATGGTTAATTTCTTAATTTAATCATTTTTGAAATTTATTTTTAAATGATATAGGTATTAAGTTGAATGGTGTTGCTTTTTATCAACTTAACAATTAGTTTTTAATTAGAAAAAAAAAACCAAGTCAAAATTAGTTATTACATTTAAAAGTATAATTGGAATTAGTGTAAATTAACTAATTAATGTTAAAGAGGGGGATTAAAATCGGACCTGGGCCAAATTACTGTCACGACCCAAAATTTCCTCCGTTGGGTATTGTGATGACACCTAGTCTTAGGGACTAGGTAAGCCTAGAAGTTACTGAATAACAACAATAAAAAAAAAGAAAACTAACAGTCTTGATTTATAATCTCAACGGAATGTACAAACTTTTCCAAAACCGGTAGTACAAGTCATAAGCTCTACGAATCTTCTACAACTTCTAAGTACATATGTTTGGAAATAAATACAACAGTGTATGCATAATAAATACAAAGAAGGCGACTCCGACGCCTGCGAACGCAGCAGAAGGTTACCTTGAGTCTCCTCGGCAATCATCCACACAACTACTACAATATATAATTGGATCTGCACACAAAATGTGCAGAAGTGTAGTATGAGCACACCACAACAGTGCCCAGTAAGTATCAAGACTAACTTCGGTGGAGTAGTTACGAGGACTAGTCAAGACACCACTGGTCTACAAAAGAAATAACATGAATATAGAAATGATCGAACGTTAAATCTACCTAAGGCTTCACAGAATAATTTACGACAACGACAATATAAAGCGGAAGAAAATTACAAAAATCAATCACGAAACAGCATAAAAGTACACAGAAAGATGGACAACAAAATAAGCCAAAACGAAAGGAAACACAAGACAATAGAGAACGCCAAAACTCAACTCTACGTCGGTTTGTTCACATCGGTCCTTAGCCATTAAAATCCATAGTCTGGTGGAAATCCTTAAACAACAGTTCATATGAAAAAGTTTTGCAAATAAAATCATTTTAGTATGGAAGAGTTTCCTTTGAAAACATACTTTCTCCAAAAGTAGATATAAGTATATTTAATAGTGAGAATTACGTAAAACATTGTTTCTTTCAAAATACGAAACTTTCCAAAGATGCTTTCCCAATAAATGACTTCCAAATATCATTTTAGGCAAGACTAGTACTTTTCAAATATGCCTTCGATGTAAATGTCATTAAATTATATTCATTTGAAAACCATTGCTTCTTCAATAATACTTTTCAATAAAATCCCTTAATCAAAATCTCCTCAAGATTTATCCGCCGGAACTCAGTCCGCAACTCAGAAATTGCCATGCAGTACAGGAGGAATATCAAATCTTGCCCGTAAATGCAGTAAAGAGCAAACATGAACAACGGAAATAGTAATGCATAAATACGGCACGGAATGTCCCTTCGTGCTAACATAACATAACATGGCACGGAATGTCCCCTCGTGCTAAAATAACATAACATGGCATGGAATGTCCCCTCGTGCTAACAAAACATAACATGGCATGGAATGCCCCTCGTTCTAAATAACATAAACATGGCACGGAATGTTCCCTCGCGCTAAATATCATAAACATGGCACGGAATGTTCCCTCGTGCTAAATAACATAAACATGGCACGAAATTTTCCTTCGTGCTTTACAATCTTCCTCACCCAAACAATATTAAGAACAACAGTTTTGCAAGGAAAAACCAACAATATGACCCATAATCACCACATCCCGGCAAGGGAGTCAACAATACAAACAATATCATTAACAACATAACCAGTAATAGAAACCACAACATCCCGACAAGGAAGTCAACAGTACCAACGATATCATTCACAACATAAACAGTAACAGGAACCATCACATCCCTGCAAGGGAGTGAACAATACAAACCATATCATTAACAACATAGACAATAACAAAAACCATAACATCCCGGCAAGGGAAACAACTATAACCAATCTTACGTAAACAGTTTACTTCACGGAATAACACTCGGCCTAAAACAAAAGGCCCAATAATAGGAAACATCAAGGAAATACCAATAACATAAATGTCTAACAATTAGACCTAAGTGGCACTTAAGGGAATAGTCATATAAATCACAATGTAAGACTCACGGGCATGCTTGACTCCAACGAATAAATATTCCAACTACGGCTAGTCAACTACCTAGATGACACTAATTATAGTCAATTAGGCAAGCTAGGAAGAAAATATAGCATAATGATAAGAGAAGTAGAATATTCAGTTAAGACAAGTAAAGCCAAATAGCCAACGAAGAATCCAAAAACAAGTAATTCTAATTTAAACAGGAAGGAATGAAGTTAACAACCAAGGATTCACGTCTAACAATTACAAATCATACACAGGTAATATAAGAATCTACGGATCCTAAAAGGACAATCTAATTGCAAATAAGTACGAGTACACACTCGTCATCTCGCATACTCGGACTACAATCAACAAGGAAGACTCAATCCTAAGGGGTAGTTCCCCCACACAAGGTTAGGCAAGATACTTACCTCAAAGACGACAACCCGATACTCAAAAATAGACTTCTCGGGCGGAAAGACCTCCGGACGGCTTAAAATCAACTAAAACAACTTCAAAATACACATAAAACGTATAAGGAACTATTCCGAATAGTAAAGTTTCAATCTTTACAAAATTATAACAATCGACCCAAAAGTCGACCCCCGAACCCGCACCTCAGAACCCAACAAATTTTACAAATTCCGATTACCTATTCCGATACGAGTTCACCCATACTAAATTTATCCAATTCCGATAACATTTGGTCTTTCAAATCATGATTTTTCATTTTAGAAACTTTCTTTCAAAACCCACAATCCCCTCAACCCAAAACACAAATTAAATGATGAAAACAAGAACTAATTCATGAAATATAATTAATTCTAGTGGAAGAACACTTACCCATTCGATTTGTGTGAAAAAACCTCAAGGAATCGCCCAAAACCGAGTTCTAGAAGTCAAAATATGTATAAAATGGTGAAACCTCAATTTTGGAAAACTTATGTTCTGCCCAGATGTTTAATGAACCGCGATCGCGGAACATTGATTGCGATCGCAGAGAAGAAAAGAAAGGCTGCCCAGGCTTAAAGTACTGCGATCGCGGGGGAAGTAATGCGATCGCGAAGAGGAACAATTGCCACTGGCCAAAACGCTCGATGCGATCGCGAAGGAACGTGTGCGATCGCGTATGAGAAGTTACCTGCTGCCCAAATTGCTACACTACGCGATCGCGAAGCGTGGAATGCGATCGTGTATAAGAGATAACCGGATGCCCTGCTAGAACACTATGTGATCGTGATGCTGTAGATGCGATCGCGAAGAAGAAGAAAGTATACCTCTGCGATCGGGGTAGATTATGCGCGAACGCATTGAAGGAAAGTCTGGGCTGCTCAAAGAGACACTATGCGATTGCGACTACTCCTATGAGATCGCATAGAAGGGAACCAGAATGCAGGTTCAACAGTTCAAAATAGGGAAAATGGACCCGAAACCCATCCGAAACACACCCGAGACCTCGGGGCTCAAAACCAAATATACACACAACCTCAAAAATATCCTACGGACTTATTCGAGTAATCAAAACACCAAAATAACATCATAAACATCGAATTAAACCTCAAAATCAATGAAATTTCTCAAAACTTCTTTAAACATCAAATTTTGCATTTTGGACCTGAATCACGTCAAACCAAGTCCGTTTATTACCAAACGTCACAGATAACACATATAAATCATATCAAACCTGTACAAGGCTCCGTAACCAAGATACGAGCCTGATACCACAGGTTTCACATCAAATTTCATTTTCAAAAACCTTTATATTTTTCAGAAAACAATTTTCTTTAAAAATTCATTTCTCGTACTTAGGACCTCGGAATTCGATTCCGAGCATACGCCCAAGTCCCATATTTTCCTACGGACCCTCAGGGTCCGTCAGATCACGGGTCCAGGTCCGTTTACCAAAAATGTTGACCGAAGTTAATTTTTTTCAAATTTCTAATACAAAATTATCATTTTTATCAAATTTTCACATAAAGGATTCCCGGCTACACGCCCGGGCTATACACGCAAATCGAAGTGAGATAGAAGGAGGTTTTCATAACCTCGGAACATAGAATTAGCTATAAAAACATGGGATGACCCTTTGGGTCATCACAATTACCCAGGCCCAAGTCTCTTTCTCACTACCCAAATACCCCCAAGCCCAAGCCAAAACCCATCCCAGAACCCAGTCCACCCCAAAGCGACCCTGTTTTAAAGTTGGTTTAATCCCAACCGTTGATCTTCCTAGATCTAACGGCTGGGAACTACCCACTACATAAGTATATATATGTCCTAATCCCTACCACCCTCCCTCAGAACCGTCTACCCTAACCCCTTCATCTCCCCGTCTCTCTCCTCACCCTCTCTAACCTCGCCGTCCACCGCCCTACTCCGCCACCCGAAAATCGCCCACCAACAGTGGAGCTCCACCAAATCACCCTAAATTTGTACCAGATGATCTACTCACCACCCTCCATCACCTCCCACCTTCAGATTCTCCAAAAACCTACCCGAAATTCTTCAATTTCAGATCTAACATCTGTAAACCCTAAAAAGAACCTATACCGGAGAATTTCAAACGGTTTTGTGGTTCAGACTCACATGAGTCGATGGCTCTTGACAAGAGCCATAGATTCATGTAAGTTGGGGTCATTCAAAAAAAAAAATAAACTTGCCAGAATCCGGCCAACTCCGGCGAAGGAAACCAAGTCCGGCCAACTTTTCCGGCTAGGATTAGGTACTCCTTCCTTCCTTTTTCCTTTATTTCTTTATTTATTTATGTAATTTAAAATTAAGTTTAAGCCCGAATTTAATAATTACTGATTTTCCTTTTTGATTTGTTTTCATATGACTTCCCTAACTGGTACCCCCTTTCTTCTTCTCCCTTTAATTATTTATGACTAAAATCACCTGGTTTGTTTAGTTCTAGTTTTCCCGTACAATACCGTTGTCTTTAGTCTATTAACTTAGGGTAAAGTATAATTACTTCCATGCATGACTCGATTGATCTGATTATTGAAGATTTTTTCAGAATATTAGCCGTTTGGAATCTAATTTGATATTAATTATTGATTAGGGTTTCATGATCTTTCTTGCTCATTTAATTGTTAAATTCTGTATTCAAATTAGTTGATAGATTTAAGGACTAATTAGTTTAGGGTTACTATTTTCCTAAATTAGGTTCATCTTTGAACTGGTAATCTCTGTTTTAATTTGCTTCTGGTCGATTTTATTTTCTTAGTTTAAGATAACAAGTTTTGGTTCATTAATTATCGAGGGATGAAATTGGTTATTAGCTATAGTTGTTGTTAATCGTTGATTTTATGATTCTGCTTGGTTCTGAAATAATAAACCCCTCTTTAATCCATTTCATATTTTAGGTTTCATGTTATTTCCTGGAATATGTGATCTCTTGAAATAAAATTGGTCATGCGTTCAAAAGCTTCTAGCTAAATTATATATGCCCATTGATCAGTAATCACACATGACCAAGGGTCAATTTGATAACCTTTAAAAGAGACTTTGCATAATTAGCTAATTTAGGTTAATACTTTTAAAAATAGACAACTAACTCCTAACTTAGATGACTAATTAGGTCTAAATTACTAAGTTAACTACATAATAGGATCAATTCAATTAATCTAACCTAAATACCGAAAGTAATTCACCTAAGATAAGAGTTAGTCTAAAATTTAGCTTCATTAGTGGATGACTATTGAGTTAATCACTCAATTAGGATGAAAATCAGTCAACACTTAATAAATAACCTAACACTTAGTCTTAAATACTAAAAGAGTAATTCTAAAGGTATTAAAGGGTAGTTTGGGAACTTCAATTGACGAATCTTGGGTGTAACAACCCAAGAAGCTTCTAGAATTAGGATAAATGCCAAAAACAAAATCTGAGAAGCACAAAATCAGATATTTTAGGTTTAAAACAGTAATTTCTTAAAGGAAAATAGGGCTGTAAATATTAGAACCTTCTAGAAAAAGGTACAACTGTCCTAGCTGTTACCAAATGATAAGAATGGATAGTTGTACCTGTACTATTTTAGATTTTTAGGATAAGGAATATTCCTAGAAATATACCCTACCTAGGCAGCCGATAAAAGGGGCTATTACACTCTGAAAAAGCAGAGATTAACACACATTACCACACATTCTCCACATGTTTTAAGAGAGATTTCTCACAGAAATTTCACACACACAGGCTGAAAATACTATTTTTTTAAGAATGTGAAAAACAAAGAAGACACTGAAACACAAAAAAAAAATGGATGCAAAAATCTGATGAAACTGATTCTAGTCTAATTTTGGGTATTTTGAAGAACTGGTTTAGCTGCTGAATTTTTCTTAAAATATTCGTCTGAGGTTGTAATTTTGTGCCAAAATCCTGGTCTTTCTTTGGTGATTTTCTGGGTTTTCTCTTGGATTTGCTATTGTTCTTGTTGTTGTATTAAGCTTCAAATAGCTTTAGTTTTCTTGATCTTTATTTGGTCAAATTTTTCCTTGCTGGTTTTTACATTTTAAGGTATATAACTTTTACCTTGTATTAAATAGAATTTCTATCTGAAATCCTGCTTAAGTATCAGTGTTTCTATGGGTTTTACTATGAATTTCAGCTTCTATGTGTTGAGATGTTTATAGATGCTTGAAATTAAGATTTAGTGGCATGCTCATTCACCTTTGTTGGATTTAAATGATGTATATGTGTACTTGCATTTTGGCTTCAGTTTTTATGCTATGTGTTTTAATGGTCCTAATCTTTGTAAGAATGTGAAGTTACATGAAATAGCATTATAGAGGTGAATCTGACCACTAGTTAGGTCAGATTCACTCTAAAAATGCAAATCTTTGGTTATATTTGAGAGTGCAGGTGTTCTGTTTGGTTTTGGCTAAGAAAGAGTATATGTTGGTTGAGTAGATCTGAAGCAGCAATAGATTAGGACCATGACTGTCATTTAAGATGCTGTATATTTTTAAGAAAACTTGTATTTTGCAGTTTAACATTGATGTAAAAAAAATGTATCTATTATTTTAAGAACTGTTGTAAACAAAAACTAGACTGTTAGTATGTTGTATTTCGTTAATTTCTATATAGAAAATGGGCCAAACTGCTAAAATGGCCTATTAAGGCCCAAACCAGGCTGAACCCGAAGCTATTGGGTCTAAGGGTACAAAAGCCCCAAAATCTGAGTATTATGTTTTGGCACAATCTGATTTAGTCCGAAATTGGGTTACAAATTGGGCCAGATTTTGCCATGGCCCAAATAGTCATCCTCAGACTAGCTATTTTAGTCTTAGATGATTTTGAACACATACATACCCAGTATTCCAAAATATCTCTTTTATAGACTAGTACTACAAACTACTTAGAAAAACAAATGAATAATAGTTCTTGCTTCAAATAAGTATTTTAACCATCATGACCATAGTCATGATTATGTAATCTACACTCGGGTGTGGCAACTCATGCCCCCGACCACAACTCCGAACAATAATAAAAATCACATGTTGCTATCACGACCCAAAATCCCACCTTCAGGCCGTGATGGCGCCTAACGTTGCACCCGCTAGGCAAGCCAACGTGTTAACTGAATTGACATATTAACAAGTGAAAGTAACAAACACTGACTAGATAATTGAGATAAAATGCGGAAGCATTAACAAAATCTAAATAACAATAGCTAAATAACGAAGAAATTCCTTTAAGTACAAAACCCATAAATGGAGTCACAACCTCACGAACCAATCTAAGATTTAGCTAAAAACAACAGTTTGAAATAAAATGATATATCTGTCTGGAAACACATAGTTGACAGAATGGAAGATAGACAGTGACGCCGAGATCCACGAACGTCTGCGGAAGTACCTCGGTGTCGTCTGAAATGGACTGAAGGACACTCCCCCTAACGATGTCCACTAGGTCCGGCTGCATAATCTGCACAACATAAGAAAGTGCAAGTGTAGCATCAGTACAACTGACCCCATGTACTGAGTAAGTGCCGAGCCTAACCTCGGCGAAGTAATGACGAGGCTAGGACACGACAACAAATTGTACCTGTGCAGTTCTATAGTATAGCAGAAAATAAACAAGAAATACAGTTACGGGGAAGAACATGCTAGGGATAAAAGGGGCAACAATTCCTAACACAGTAGAATCAAGTACTAACGGAAATGTAGAAGTAAAACAGGAAATAACAACTCGAAACAAGTAAAATAGACAAGAGAAGGCACGATATGTCCCCTCGTGCATAGCCTCAAAATCACGCGACACTGAATTTCCCCTCGTGCATAAATAATAATCACTCGGCACAGAATGTCCCCTCGTGCATAAATAATAATCACTCGGCACGGAATGTCCCCTCGTGCATAAATAATAATCACTCGGCACGGAATTTCCCCTTATGCATAGATAATATAAAATCCACAATTGATATGAAAGGTTAACAATACGACATTTCAAATGTACAGAAATAATCAACAAAATTCTATTGCCCCGGCAAGGAACTCAGCTATAACCAATCTCACTCAGAAGTATAATGTCAACAGTAAGCCCTCGACCGAACACATAATCAATAACTTTTTACGTCATAAAGTAACCTCAATATAGCACTTCCAAGGTTCCCAATACTTCACAACACAGAGAATATCAAAGAACATTAAATAACTCATTAAGATTCGACTCACGGGCATGCTTGACAACAACATATAGGTACCCGTCACCTCACCTATACGTTGGACATGAATTACACATAGCAAATAAGACTCTATACCTATTCCCTCAAGCTAAGGTTAGGTCAAACACTTACCTCGGCTCCAAGAATGCAAGTCAAGCCTCAATCACGGCCTTTCCTCTTGAATCCGACTCCGAAATGATAATATCTAGACATAATTGACTTAATAACATCAATAATTACTCAATAACTCAGTCCCAAAGCCTAATTATACATTTCCCATAATTCTTCCAAAAATACCAAAATTCGACCTCGGGCCCGCTTGGTCCAAACCCGAGGTTCGGACCAAAACCCGATCACCCATTCCCCCACAAGCCTGAATATACAATTTGTTTTGAAATCCGACCCCAAAATGAGATTGAATTCCCAAAATTTCCAAAAGCCCTAACTCTACCCAAAACCCCCAATTTCTACCTTTGATTTCATGTTCTTAGACCTAGAATCTAGTGATTGATGAAGGAAAATGGAAGAAATTAGAGTTAAGAACACTTACATATGAAGCTATGGTGGAATGGTCTCATAAGAATCGCTAAAGAAGAGTGGGGAAGAAGAAAATGGTGAAAGATATGAAAATCCCGTAATTGGTATTCTGTCTTTTAAGGCTTTAAATGATTGGACGAAATAAGCCTACGATCGCGAAGGGAGGGCTGCGATCACATAGAGGTCTGCTTCTAATGCACCGCGATCGCGAACAGGGGCCTGCGATCGCACAGCTCAAGGAACCCCTCCCCATGCGATCGCGAACGAGTCTATGCGATCGCACATGGTACCTAGCCATCCCCCCACCCGGACCTCCTATACCCCTATGCGATCGCGGACAACTTTATGCGATCAAATAGAGGAAACTGACCTCCCCCTCACTTAAAGCTACGCGATCGTAGCTAACCCTACGCGATCGCATAGAACACTGCATCAGACACCAGCAACAACCTATTTACACCAGATTTTTCAACCCTTTAGTACCCCGACACCTACCCGAACTCACCCGAGCCCTCGGGGTCCAAAACCAAATATACACACGACTTCAAAATCATCCTAAAAACTTATTCGAGTAATTAAACCATCAAATAACATAAAAAAAATGAATTAAACTCAAAAATCCATGGCATTTCCTCAAACTTCATAAACTATCAAATTTTCCATTTTTGATCTGAAACACGTCAAACCAAGTCCGTTTCTTACCAAATTTTACAGATAACTCACATAACAAATGTTGAGCCTGTTCCAAGCACTGGAACCATAATACGAGCTCGATAACACAGATCTCACATCAAAGTTCATTTTCAAAAGTCTTTATTATTTTCAGAAAACAATTTCCTTTATAAATTCATTTCTCGGACTTGGGACCTCAGAATTCAATTCCGGGCATACGCCAAGGTCCCATATTTTCCTACGGATCCTCGGGGACCGTCAAATCATGGGTCCTGGTCCGTTTACCAAAAATATTGACCAAAGTCAACTTTATTCAATTAATTATCATAAATTCAAATGTTTAACACATTTCCACATAAAGGCTTACCGACTACGTGCCCGGACTGTGTACGCACATCGAGGTGACATTAACGGAGCCTTTCAGGGCCTCATAACACAGTTTTTGCTAAATTTTCACAGGATGACCTTTTGGGTCATCACAGTTGTAAATCACGGGTGCATTTCATGTGGCGCATTTACAATGTGTCCAAAAAATGACAAGTGCACGTCATGGTGACTTGTTTTAAGATAAATCCATAATTTTTAAAAGCGGCTAAAAAATAAAAAAGGCTAAAAATCACAATAGGTTTAAAAATATACAAATAATTAGATAATTAGGCCAAATATTAATAGTTAAGCGACCGTGATAGAACCACGGAATTTAGGAATTCCTAACACCTTCTCCCGGGTTAAGAGAATTCTTTATCCAGATTTCTGGTTCGCAGATATTTTTTAAACAGAGTAAAAAATTTCCTCGATTTGGGATATCAATAAATAAATGGTGTCCCGGAACACCGCAAAAACTTCGGGTGGCGACTCTGAATTGAAATAAATCCCAAATTCGAATAATGTCACTTAAAGTGGAAAAACTCCCTTATCCCAACCTTACCGGAGAAAAAAGGAGGTGTGACAGCTTTGGTGACTCCGCTGGGGATCCGAACCCAGAATATTTGGTTCATGGTTAAAGAATTCGATCTTAGAATAGCTTTTATATTTGGCTTTCATCATTACCTGATTTTTACATGTTTAAACCTAATGTGCTAAATGCCGCTTTTTTACCGCTTCAATATTATCTGAATTGTATATAAATTTTGTCGAAACCCCTTTATCTCTGAGTCTTCTAAATCATCTGGGAAGTGTGCACTTCGTGTGACTTCCTTTCTGTTAGAGTCATCCAAATTTTAGAACGAGGTTCAGACAAGTTGCAAAGCCGGTGAAGCTTCTATATTCCTGGTACACTGCCCCCCCCTCTGAGCTGTCTGCTCGGGTAAGCCTGGTCTAGAACAAAACCCCAGGATTTAAACTTAGAATAACATAGCCTCATGCCTGATCGCTAGTAGGAACGATCCTGATGCATCCTACCTCGCTATGTGTACATTATTTTGTTTCGCTTGTTTCTCGACCGACTAAATAAAAGAAATGTCAGAGCGAAATAGAATAGAAGATTTTTCCGATTTTTGAAAAAACACCGATATTCGAAATTGTCTCGAAACTCTGCCAAGATTTCAAAAAAATGGAGAAAAGAAAATGGTATTTCAAAAAAAGGAAATGAGTCAGTGCATGTTTTTCAAATCGTGTCAAAATTTCCCGAACTACGCATTGTTTGATTCCCGCCGCTGTGGGATACGTAGGCGACCCTCATCTGGTCCAACCTTATTTTTCAAAAAAAAAAAAAAAATATTGTCATAAATAAAGGTGATTCCGTTCTTGTCTAAGTAGCCAAAATGTCCCAACGGGGCGCTAGAAGGCTGTTTTTGCAAGAATAGCCACCTATGGTCTTTTTCAAAATTTTGACCCAATTAGAAAACACAACCTTAAAATCTTCCTTCCCGAAGTGTTGAAGGGCCGTATTTTCAAAGATGGTCCATTTTCAATTAGTTATAGACTTTTTTGAAAAAGTAGCACTGTAACGACCCGATCGGTCGTTTTGCGTTATCGAAACCCGTTCCCCTAAATGAAACTTCTCATAGTGTCTTATTATGATTTATGACTTGTGGGGACTGGTGTTCGGGATTCGGAAGTGTTTAGAGTGCTATAGGAACACTTGGTTCCTTAAGGTTCGCCTTTAAGGCCAAGTTTGACTTCGGTCAACATTTTTAGTAAAAAACCTTGGAATCGATTTCCGAGGGTTCCAGTAGCTTCATATGATGATTTTGGACTTTGACGTATGTTCGGAATGAGGTTTGGATGACCCGGGAGGTTTCAGCGCTCAATATTGAAATAAGAGTTCCTTAGGTTCCTATTGTGGGTTGGGACGTGATTTTGAGTTATCGAGGTCCGGATGGAATTTAGAGACTGGGAATAGTTCCGTTATGTCAATTATGACTTGCCTGCAAAATTTGGTGTCATTCCGAGTAGTATAGGTCGATTCGGCGCATTGTTAGCAAAGTCAGAAAACTTAAAGTTTCTAAGTTTGGTTCTAGGGGTTTTGAGGTGTGATTTTGAGTTTTAGCATTATTTTGGGTGTTCCGAAGGCTCGATCGAGTCCTTATTATGATTTGGGACTTGTTGATATATTTAGACGGGGGCTCGGGTTGGCCCAGGTGCCTCCTGGACACCACACGAGGCCAAAAACCAACTGAAACAGCTGCTGGTGCACCTGTTCTAGTGTTGACCGCATGTGCGGTTGCGCAGTAGCAGGTGCGGGACCGCTTCTACGGTCCCAGCCTCGCAGGTGCGACCCACAGCAGGCAGCCCATTTCTCACAGGTGCGGACAAAGTTCCACAGGAGCGGAGACGCAGGTGCGGTCTCCTCTCTCCAGGTGCAAGCCCAGGCCTCGTCGTCCTTTTCTGCAGGTGCGAGCCTTTGCTCGCAGGTGCGAGACCGCATGTGCGATCCTCGAGCCACAGGTGCAGAACCACTGTCAAGCAGTGTGTTTCTTTAAAATACGAAATTTCTTCATTTGTCTTCATTTTCTTCCTCCATTAGAGCACTTGAAAGCTTGGAAAAAGGGCTCCACGACCCAACCACTGAAAGGTAAGTAAATTATATCTTAAAGTGGGTAATGCATGCATTCTTAGTAGGATTTAACTACTTAATTAGTGGAAAATTTAGGAATTTGGGTAGTAACCTAGGGCCTTCGAGAATTTAGAAAATTACCCGTCAATTAGCTATGAAATCAAGTAAAAATCATGTATTAATGATCCTTAGGCTATGGGTGAGTGTTTCCTTCGAGAATTTTTGGAATCCGAGCATGTGGGCCCGGGGTTAGATTTTGGGATTTCTTCAAGAATGGTGAATTTGTCTAGTAATAGGAGAATTCCATGCTTTGAATATGAATTGATATATTTGTATAATGTTTTGCTAGTTTCGAGTCTGTGGGTGTCGAGTTCGGAGTTTCGGGCACATTCTTGACCCGGGGAGTAGGTGCGATGCGAGGTGAGTCTCCTTTCTAACCTTGTAAGAGGGAATTATCCCCCTAGGTGATTTAAATGCTATATGTGATAATTATGGGGGCTACGTACATAAAAAGTGACGAGGGTCCGTACGTAGCGGCTATTACTATTATGTCCGGGTAGTTAGGCCCACATAATGCCTTGTGTTTTACTTGATATGAACTATATGCTTAATAAATTAAATGTTACATGCGGATTATTTCCCTGAAGTTATGGAATTTGAGAAAAACTTGTAAGGAAATATTCACCGAGAAGTATTTTTTTAAAGAGGAATAATGTGTGTGCATGTGATCGCTTCGCAATTTACATTCCACGAGCGGAGTGTGACTCCCCCCACTCTTATAGGAATGGGTCGTGCGCCACGGCAGATTGAGAGATGCACTTTTGGTTCGGCCCGTTCGATCCTCGGCAGTGCATAAAGAGGATTGGGAGATGCACTTTTGGTACGGGCCGTTCGATCCTCGCCAGTGCATAGATGTGAGTACTTTAAGGAAAGGTGCACTTATCGTTCGGGCCGTTCGACCCTCGGAAGTGCACGGACATGAATATCTTATGACACCGGCCGGTTGTCCTTACCCTGCATGCGCATGATTTATTTGTTACTAAATTCACGGATATTGATTTTACAGATATTTGGGGGAAAGTGAAGTAGTAATTGTTTTATTCATTTCCAGTACTTCCTTGGATTTCAGTGCCTTATATATATTTGTTGTTTCACTGCCTTTACATGCCTACCATTTCTATCAGATTCTGTTAAATTATATCGTTGGACCTTAGTGCGTGTCATGTCGACCTCTCGTCACTACCTCTTCGAGGTTAGGCGGGATACTCACTGGGTACATATATATTTATGTACTCATGCTACGCTTCTGTACTTAATTGTACAGGTTCTGAGGCTGGTGCATCTGGTTGTCGGACCGGAGCTTGACTTGATATTAGACGGACCTGACTTCACGGTGAGCTGCTTTTCTCCTGGCGATCTCCGACAGCACCATGGGGTTTTCTTTTGCTTTTTTTCCCGTATATTTCCTTCAGATAGTGGGACTGTATATTATATCTTTTGTATATTCTGTTAGTATGCCCGTAGGACTTGTGACACTAGTTCCTAGCACACATGTGATAGTTGTTATGGATTTCGGGTTTGTATATATATTGGCTCACGCCTCTTCATGACTTCTTTTGATTAAAAACTGGCTAATTATCCTTGTCGAATCATGTTTTAAGTTTTAAAAACTGAGTATATGTTGAAATATTTAATCTAATAAGAAATAATCCTTAGTAAATTGAGAGTTGGCTTGCCTGACCCCGCTGTTGGGCACCATCACGACCTAAGTTAGGATTTTAGGTCGTGACAAGCATATTTTTCTCTTTGGTCAAAAATAAATCATGGTTTTGCTTTTTCTTAACCAATCACCTAAATAAATGTGTCGGATGAGCACTGTTGAAAATATCGCCTTTAAAGTTGTAGAGGAAATTCCCATAGGACTCCATATGTGATGGCGAAACCTGGGGGAGGTAAGTAGAGGTGCCGTGGTAAAAGCTTTAGGCAGGCTCACCGGCCTTTTGAAGATTAAGCTGAGGATGGAAATAATTGAGGCTCTAATACCTATCCGGGATCTAGCGCACAATGTGTTTCATTTCTCAGATTTTGAATTGACACCCACACTAGAAGAGATAGCTGGGTATGCTGGGCTCAGTGAGAATCTCAAAAGCCGTTATCCGGTAGCACCCATAGTTGTGACTCCTCACAAATTCCTGGACCTTCTGAGCATCAGTCGGGAAATCAAAGATTCGAACTTATCTGAGGGATTCTGCACCATTTACTTATCTGAGGGATCCTGGGGGTTTTGAGGATGTGAATACCTGTTTAACCCACCACGGGAATCAAATTAAATGGGAGGCCCGCCGGGGATTGACCTTTGTGGTAGCATTCTTGGGTATCCTAATCTGCCTGAGGAGCGATGGATGTATAGATATTGGACTCGTAGGAGTAGGCGACTTCATGATAAAAAAGTCTAATGGCACTCTTGTACCAATGATCGTAGCAGAAATCTACCGTGCCTTAACTGTTTTCCAATTCAGAGGAAAGTTCTTTGAGGGCTGCAATCTACTCTTACAAATCTGGATGATCAAACATATTTGCCATCCTCCGGGGTATATTAATTACGGTCTGATTGACCTAAATTGCATTGAAGAACACAGGACTCGGGTAGAGAGTCATGAATTTCCATAAGGCACATAAGCCTGGCTTGCACACTTGAGTTCTTTGACTGCCTACCAATTTGAATGGACATTCGGTTGGCTTCCTATCAGTGAAGTCATCTATATGTCTGCCGAAATATGCTATATTCTGTTGATGGGTCTCCAAAGTATTCAACCGTATTTTCCACATCGGGTCTTACGACAACTAGGAAGGCATAAAAATGTTCCACACGATGAAGACCTAAGTCGGCAAGTCATTAAATTGTGCCCAAGAGCTGCATTTCTGAAAGATAGGGTCTGCCAGATTTGGTATCAGTGTAGATTTTTGGAACCACAGACTCGAGTGAGGGATTTATCCTGAGGTGAGGTAGAGCCTAGCTACACCACTTGGTATGGTAGAAGGGTAGAGAGCACCAAGAGTCGGAACAGCCCGCCAAGAGGCCCCACATACAACAGTTTACCAATGAAGCGCAAGAGCCTTGGGGCCGGTTGGGAAAAGAGAACAACTACTGGCCACAATAAGAAAATTGTAAGCCTAGATCAGAGATATCAAATTTGAAAAAAGTTTTCAAACCTCCACAACTGAAGGGGAGAAGAACAGGTTGATCAAAGAAAATGAGTCTCTCCGAGCCCAGATCCAAAAAATGAAAATAGCTGCTGAGAACCCAGAAAGAAGCAGAACTGAGGAAAGACTTATCAATAGTCTTAGGCAAAAGTGTGCGACTATGGGGATGATTTGGACAAAGCTGAGGAGGAATGAACCAGAGCTCGAGGAAAATTGGCAAAAAATGCGGAGGAAACGGCAGAGTTTGTTCAAAAGCTGAAAAGAAAATATGACAAAGAAGTCACAGGCCTAAAAGAAAAGGTTGCCAGCCTCGAGAATGAAATGTCTAAACAAGCAAAGAAGTTCAAAGCAGAAAGGGAACACTGTTATGCGATGATGGCTCAGTTGAGGAAGATCTGCAACAGTTGCAAGAACATAACCATAAGGACACCCAGGTTTTAAGATCCCAACAGATCGGGCGCTTACTCCAGGAAAAAGGTATCATCAAACAAAGGGACAAGGAAATCGCTGATTATGTTGTTAGGAAGTGCCAGGAATGAGAGGATATGACCCGATCCACCTTCTTCGATGCGGTGATGATCTTCGTCCGCCAGATAATGGATGACTTGAATCGCCTCAAGCAAGACATGGCCCACAGGCCCAAGGCAAGACCGGCTGATGTCCCATGGGCCCCTGGAGCAATAGAGGCACTTATGTATTCATGATGTCCCTTTTGAGTCTGTATTTCGTTGCAGTCAGTTTAAGTCTACTTTAAGTCTTTTGTAGTTTTTAAATTTTCCAAGAATGTATGTCAGAGTCTTTTGTAATGAATGAAATTTGAAGTTTTACTTAATGGAACAAAATTTGAAAGACATAATGTTTATTTCCTTTTGTATTTATTCCTTGAACTACATGATGATCTGATTCACGCAAAGTCGTGATACGTAGGCAATCCACGTAGGATTCGATCATATCCCTAAAAATGGGGGAAAAGATAAGAAGAAGAAAGAAAGAAATCTTGAAAAAAAAAAAGAGCAAAGAAGAAAAAGAAATTTCAAAAAAAAAAACCGGGATGAAACACTCAACCGATACAAGACACGTAGAAATAATTTAACTGCCAAGGTGCATTGCATACCCCCAACGTGTGATTCCCTATATGTTGAATGCCTAAATCGAACGGTTTCGTGGTTTTATTTCTCTCTTAAGGTGTCGTTTTTTAGGTGGTTGGTTTTGCGGTTACCTGGCTTCACAACCATACTTCACAAGATCAAAAGGGAGTGTCGAAATGACATCGGAAAGACACCTACCAATCATCAACTCCTCTAACGATGACCCAAGCTCGGTCATCCCGACATCTGAGTCACCCACGGCTGAAAAAATTAGAATACTGCATCTCCGCATGTTGGAAATGTGGGACGCCTGGTCTAATGGTAGGGAACCAACCAGCACCATCCCCGATTTTCCCAAGTTGGTTCCCAGAACAGGCGGAAACTCCAACATACCTATCAGTTACCTAGATACCCCATTCGGATACCCGACTATGTCAACTTATTTCACCGGAATGACTTTTGAGGTCCGCCCCCAGGCACTATTTTCTGGTGTATCCTCCAACATTTTTACCGCACCACCAATCTCTGCCACGGTGCCGCCAACAGTAGCTAGGCCAAACTTCAAGCCGTTGGCCTTTACCTTTCAAACACCGTCGTTCCATTTGGACGCAACTCATGTTACTTCAAACTCATACCCTCAGCTTCATGCTGCCATGGGACAAGACAAAAAGAAACCCCGAGCAGGAAGAGATGGCTCAAAAAATGAAAAACATTGAGCAGAGTCTCAAAAACATACGTGGATTAAGTGGTCAGAAAGGTGTTTCTTATGCCGACTTGTGCATGTTCCCACATTTTCACCTTCCTTTCGGGTTTAAAACCTCCAAGTTTGAGAAATATGACGGACACGGGGATCCCATTGCTCATCTAAAAAGATATTGCAATCAGCTAAGGGGAGCAGGCGGAAAAGAAGAGCTTTTAATGGCATACTTCGGGGAGAGCTTGGCTGGGATTGCGTTTGAGTGGTACATGGACCAAGATATATCCCACTAGCATATATGGGACGACCTCGCCCGGGACTTTGTTAGACAATTTCAATATAACGTGGACATAGCACCAGACAGGAATTCTTTGTCTAACCTCAAGAAAAAATCATCAGAAAGCTTCAGGGAATACGCTATTAAGTGGCATGAACAAGCTGCCAGAGTAAAACCTCCGATGGAAGAGACAGAAATGGTCAGCATTTTCTTACAAGCTCAGGAGGCTGACTACTTCCAGAATATGATGTCCGCCATGGGCAAGCCATTTGCGGAAGCGATAAAAATAGGAGAGATGGTTGAAAACGGTCTGAAAATCGGTCGCATTCTAAGCCGATCCGCCATAAGGGCAATTTCCTAGGCAATCCAGAGTGGGTCAGGAAGTGCAGCCAATAGGAAGACGAAAAAGGAATCAACAATGATGGCCTCCAGTATAAGAAACTCCCGGCAGCCCCGAGGCTATTTTTCCAATACCCCACGTCATTTCTACCCCCACCAAGATGCGGCGTATGCTGTAATGCCTCAACCTTATCCAATAATGAATGCCCAACAACATTATAATCAAAACCGAACTACACCACCCAGAAATAACCCTCCTAGACAAGCTCACTATAATCCTCTCCCTCCACAAAACAATCCCCAGGAACCACCCAGAAGGACCAACTTCACACCAATTGGCGAATCATACTCTAGCCTCTTCCCGAAGCTTGTCCAAATGGGTCTGTTGCAGCCGGTACCCCCAAAATAGGCAAAACCCAGAATCCCCCTCTTATCGGCCAGGTACTCGATGTGCCTATCACTCAGAGGCTGAGGGATACGATACTGAGGATTGCTGGACCCTCAAGCGGGCAGTTGAGAGCTTAATAGAACAAAAGAAGGTGGTACTAAGGGATGAAGAAGCTCCCAACGTGACCAATAACCCGTTGCCTGCTCATAATAACAAGCCGATTATTGGTATGATTTTCAAAGACCAAGAATTTGATCCGGCTCTGAAAACTATCATCGCCATTACTGATGTAGAGAAGAAACCCAAAGCGACACCAAAACATGCTAAGGAGGAGAAGAAAAGTAACTCCACTCTTCCGACCACAAGAAAGGTTGAAACAAAGATAGGGACATGGCCTTCTAAAGATGCCGTTCTTTATGTTCCCAGGGCACCCAGGAAGGAACAGCTTGTGTTAAGCCCTCCAAAAAGACTGCAACACAACAAGACTATGGCTGATGTCCCAAAAATATACATACCGAAGGGGACTTATGTGGCGAGGGGGACGATAATTTCACCAAGGCTGAATGCGCCCGTTGTTATTAGCCGCGCACCACAGAATCCCATAAAGGACACCTCTGCCATCCCCTAGAATTACAACAAGATGGTGGTGACGTACAGAGGAAAAGAAGTTACTGGGGAAGCGAGTGAGATAAACTCATCAGAGAAATACCTCAACCTGAAAGAACTAAACAAAAGCAAGCAGAAACATTTTCCGCCTAAAGAGACAATCAGTGCCGGAGAGGCAGAAGAATTCTTCAAAAATATGAAAACCTCTGAATACGCCATAATCGAGCAGCTCAGAAAGTCTCCTACTCAGGTCTCACTTCTATCCTTGCTGATAAGTTCAAATGAGCATCAGAAAATGCTGATCAAAACACTTAATGAAGCCTATGTTCCGACTGAGACCACAGTTGAGCAAATGGAAATAATGGCGGAACGATTTTTCGAAGTCAACCGGATCTCATTTAGCAAAAATGACTTGCCTCCGGAAGGGGCTGCCCACAACAAAGCTCTACACCTAACTGTTAAATATGAAGGGTACTATGTGAAAAGAGTTATGGTGGACGGCGGATCTGGGGTTGATATTTTCCCTCTCTTGACCCTACAAAGAATGGAGATTGGGACTGTGAGAATTAGGCCCAACAATGTGTGCGTCCGCACATTCGATGGCATCAAAAGAGACACAATCGGGGAGATTGATTTGGTCTTGACGACCGGCCCTGTAGATTTCGAAGTGACATTTCAAGTCTTAGATATGGATACTTCCTACAATTATCTCCTAGGAAGGCCTTGGATCCATGCAGCAGGGGCACTGTCATTTACTTTCCACCAGATGGTTAAGCTTGAGTATGAAGACCAGAAAATTATGGTCCATGGAGAGACCGAGCAATCTATTTACAGGGACCCATCGGTCACATGCCTGGAAGCGAGGGAAGGTAGCGAGCATATAGTCTACCAGACTTTTGAAATTGTGGTTGCAGACCAATATGAGGAAGGAATTCGTGTCCTCAATCCTTCCTATCAAACGCATCAATTATGGTCGCTAGCGACATGATTAAACATGGGTACATACCTAGAAATGGGCTCGGGGTGTCCTTGTAAGGCATTACATAACCTATCACCTTGTCTACCAGTAAGAAGTTTTTCGGCATAGGGTTTCAAGACACTCCCGATGATGAAAAATAGGCTGACCAACATAAGAAAGATGGTTGGGTATTGCCTCAGCCAACCCCGCACATCACCAAATCATCCGTCAAGCCAAAATACGTAGAGGAAGAAGAGGAGGCCTTCACGACCGAAGAAATTGATGAAATTTGTGGAGCAATGAGACAGATGTTGTATGAGGATCATATGGTCCAACCAGGGGCAGGCTCAAGAACTGCTGAAGTGCAATATATGGGGCCTGACACCAAGCTCGAAAATTGTAAGGCTACTCCTTTCCCAGTCAGGCGGGAGTCTCGGTAGTTCAGCCTTGCCATCCTTTTGCACTTCGAGTTATTTCAGGGTGTAACTCGAGTGCTTTTAGTTTATTTCCTTTTTGAAATTCTAATGTAAACCCCCCTATGTTAAAAATTCAATGAAATGAAATTAATATTTCATAGTCCACGAATCTCTCTCTTTATTCATCCTAATTTTGCTATTTTTTTCTTATCTCTCTTTTCAGTTCTAATAATGCAGACTTAAATAACATGACATGCTTGCGGACTTCACGCTCAGATGAAGATGAATCAAGAACCGGAATATGATGAAGATGAGGCTTTTAGGGAAATAAATCGAGAATTGGAATAATTCGAGAATAAGCCTAAGCCAAACTTAAACGAAACCAAACCGGTTAATTTGGGTAATTCAGAAGACGTCCAAGAAACCATGATAAGTATCTATAATGATGAAAGGACTAGGGACGCTTTGATCCAACTTCTGTGCGAATTCAAAGACGTGTTCACCTAGCCTTATGATGATATGCCCGGACTGAGTGTTGATTTGGTGGTGCACAAATTGCCAACCTACCCCGATTATCCATATATCCAAGAAAAATAGAGAAAATTTAAAACAAACATGAGTGACAAGATCAAAGAAGAAGTCACTAAACAGTTAAGAGCTGGTGTAATCCGAGTGGTCCAATACACCACGTGGCTGGCTAATGTTGTCTCGGTACCAAGAAAGACAGGAAAGTTCGAGTGTGTGTCAACTATCGGGATTTGAATAAATCAAGCCACAAGGATAACTTTCCATTGCCAAACATCCACATCCTGGTTGAAAATTGCGCCAAACATGAGATACAGTCTTTCATAGATTGTTACGGTGGGTATCACCAGGTTTTGATGGATGAAGAAGATGCAGAAAAAATAGCCTTCACCACACCTTGGGGTACTTACTTTTACCGGGTCATGCCATTCGGCCTAAAGAACGCGAAGACAACCTATATGAGGGCTATGACCGCCATTTTTCATGACATGATGCACCAGGATATTGAGGTATACGTGGATGCTGTGATTATTAAATCTAGGACGCAAGACGACCATGTGAAACATCTGAGAAAAGTCTTCGAACGTTTGCGTAAGTATGACCTAAAATTGAATCCAACCAAGTGTTCTTTCGGAGTTCCGTCTGGGAAATTTTTGGGTTTTATAGTCAGTCGACGGGGTATAGAACTGGATCTGAAAAAAATAAAGTCTATTCGGGATTTACCCCCTCCGAGAACCAAGAAAGAGGTCATGAGTTTGCTGGGTATGTTGAATTACATCAGCAGGTTCATTGCTCAGTTAACCTCCACGTGTGAGCCTATATTCAAGCTTTTGAAGAAATATGCATCAATTAAATGGACGGATGGGTTCCAAGAAGCTTTCGATAAAATCAAAGAATATCTGACGAATCCGCCAGTGTTGGTCCAACCCAAACCTGGAAGACCTCTATTTTCTTTTATTTGGCGGTGTTGGAAAATTGTTTTGGGTGCGTTCTCGGGCAACATGATGTGACCGGGAAGAAGGAACAAGCTATATACTACCTGAGCAAATAATTCACAAGCTATGAAGCCAAGTACACCTTGTAACTTGTTGCACCTTAACTTGGGTTGCTCAGAAGCTCCGACATTACTTGTTGGATTATACCACCTACCTCATCACTAGGCTGGATCCTTTGAAGTATATATTCCAAAAGCCAATGCCCACCGGGAGATTAGCAAAGTGGCAAATCCTGCTCACCGAGTTCGACATAGTCTATTTCACCCGCACGACGATGAAAGCTCAAGCCTTGGCGGATCACCTGGCTGAAAATCCTGTCGATCACGAATATCAAACTTTGAGTAATTACTTCCCGGACGAGGAAGTAAACTCAATCAAGGTAATCCTCGAAAAAACCAACACTTGGAAAATGTTCTTTGACGGAGCTGTAAATGCAAAAAGTTTTGGGATCGGGGCAATTTTGATTTCACCCACGGGACAACACTATCCAGCCACCACCCGTCTCCGTTTCTTCTGCACAAACAACACTGCTGTATATGAAGCCTGCATAATGGGCATGAACATGGTAATTGGCATAGGTGTAAAGGAGTTATTGATCATGGGAGATTCCGACTTGATTATCAAGCAAGCTCAGCGGGAGGGGGAAACTCGAGATGTTAAGCTTCTTCCATACATACAACATGTGGAGGATCTTGGCAAACGATTCAAATCCGTCAAATTCAGGTATATTCCTCGATGTCACAATGAGTTAGCTGATGCACTAGCTATCTTAGCTGCAATGCTGCCATATCCGGGCAATGTCCATATTGATCCGCTGGAGATTCAAATCCGTGAAGGACATGGTTATTGTAACACGGTCGAAATAGATCTCGATGTACAACCATGGTATCATGATATCAAAAGGTTCCTAAAAACAAAAGAATACCCGGAGTGAGCCACCGGAGACCAAAGAAGAACCATCAGAAGGCTCGCCAGCAGTTTCTTCCTAAGTGGGGAACTGCTGTATAAAATGACTCCCGATTTGAATCTATTAAGGTGTGTGGATTCCAAATAAGTCGAAAAGATTATGAATGAGGTACACTTAGGAGTATGCGGTCCCTATAAGAACGGATATGTCCTCGCCAAGAAAATCATGCGGGCAGGATATTACTGGATGACTATGGAGAAAGATTGTTTAAGCTTTATCCGGAAGTGCCATCAGTGCCAAATACATGGCGACCTAATCCATGTGCCGCCTTCAGAGTTACATCCCATGTCAGCACCATGGCCATTCATTGCCTGAGGAATGTATGTCATTGGGACGATCGATGAATGGGCACATATATATCTTAGTTGCTATGGACTATTTCACAAAATGGGTCGAGGCAGTCACGTTCAAAGCCGTCACTAAGAAAGCAGTGTTGGATTTTGTGCATTCCAACGTTATCTGTCGCTTTGGCATTCCGAAGACCATCATCAATGATAATGCTGCAAATCTCAATAGCCATTTGATGAGGGAGGTATATGAACAATTTCAAAACACATATCGTAACTCCACCCCTTACCGGCCCAAAGCCAATGGCGCCATTGAAGCAACAAATAAAAACATCAAGAAAATCCTCAGAAAAATGATTCAAAGTTCTGGAAATGGCACGAGAAATTTGATTTTGCATTATTGGGATATCGCACGACCGTGCGCACATCGGTTGGAGCTACGCCTTATCTATTGGTTTACGGCACTGAAGCCGTAGTACCTGCAAAAGTTGAAATTCCCTCCCTTCGGATCATTGTCAAAGCTGAAATTGAGGATGATGAATGGGCAGTTGTAGCAACAAAGAATGGCCCGCGCTTATAACAAGAAAGTGCGACCTAGGGATTTCGAAGTAGGGCAACTCGTCCTGAGATGTATCCTCCCACACCATGAAGAGGCGAAAGGAAAATTCGCCCCAAATTGGAAAGGTCCATCCATTATAAGGAAACTGCTACCAAAAGGAGCATTGTACTTGGGGGACATCGAAGGAAATGACCCCGAAACGACTGTCAATGCAGATGCAATCTAAAGGTACTGTGTTTGACCTTTTCGTGATGTTGGTTTTCCCGGTCGAATGACGAAGGCTTTCATTCACACTACCCCAAACACTACCAACTTTTGTAAACCCTTTTGAGCCGGTTACTTTTCTTTGATTAATCTCTTTGGGAACCTGAAAGTGTTATTATTTTATAGAAAAAAGAAAAAAAAAGAAAAAAAAAACACAACAAAAAAGAAGAAGAGAAAAATGAAATGAAAAAAGAAAAAAAAAAGAAAAGGAGAACAAGGAAAGCAAAAGAAAGAGAAAACAAAACAAAACAGAGGAAAAACAAAACAAAACAAAAACAAAAGTTTCCTATACTACGTTCGATTTGATTCTGAAAAGATATGTAGGTTGCCTCTCCCTGGGGTTCAGTCACACCAAAATAGAATTCCACATTTCCCCAAAAGTTTAAGCTGGGGCAAATGTTATAATATGTTTGGCGATAATTTTGCTAGAGAGATTCCAAAGTTGTAATTCAATACAAATTATTTTCACAAAAACCCTGTTCAACTCCTTCCGATCAACCGGCAAAGATGTCTAAAATTGGAGGATACAATTTTTGGATCTGATACAAGCAAATGAGAAACTAAAATGAGAGTGTCTTATCGGTGAAAACCCACACGGGCACCGTGAGGCGACGGTAAGCAGAGAAATTGAAAACGAGAGAGTCTTGTTAGTGAAAACTCGCAAAGAGCACTACAATGCAATGGTGAGAAGAGAAATGAGAGAGGTTAGTTGGCAAAAACTCGCAAAGGGCACCGCTGATCGAAAAGGATAATGGGTCACTTTCATGGACATAGTCCGGGGCAAGGCTTCTCAATCTCGAGGTGATAGTTGTGATGAATTTCTGAGAGTCGGACAGTTTGCACTGATCAGGCATCCAATCCAGAAAGCATGTCATGTTCATTGAAGTCCGCATGCACTCCAGATAAGTCCTTCCTTCCTTTCCCCGATAGGGATACCTTTTGTTTAAATTCATTGTCCATTATATAATTTATTTTCTTTAGAAACCCTTTCGGTCTAACTCTGTCCCGAAATTAAGGCAAAGAAAGGATGGCAAAACCGATTTACAAGGTTCTCATTTGATACAGGCTAATATGCAAAAAGGCCCTCGTTAAGGACATCGAGCCGATCTCGACTGGCCATAGCAGCCGATGCTTCAAAACTCAGAACCCTTAAAAGGAGAAAATCAAATTGAGGTGCCTATAAAGGTGAATGAAGTTGAAAGGTTGAGTCCCACGTGGCTAACCATCTCGGCAAAGTTTGAAAAACTGAAATACTCCAAATGCTCCAAAGTTAAAGTTGGAGGAAACGTCATAAATGAAAGGCTAACAAAGGCAAAATAAAGTAAAAAATGTTGGATCCCACGTGACCAACCGCCATGGCAATGTTCCGAAAGGCTAGAGTCTCCAAGGTTAGAAATGAAATAAACCCCCTAGCAAGCAGCAGTTGAGATCGTCATCAAAAGGACGGGCCGAAATAAAGTGGCTGAAAATCAAGGCCGCAAAACCAACCCAAACTGACAAATTGTTCTTTGTTTGAAAAATAGGAAACAGGTGCAACCCGAAAGCAACCTTGCAAGGAGCAGGTGCAACCAAAAGAAGTTGCGCAAAGGCTAGAAGTGGATATGCAGCGACAATTCCAAAAAAGGGAAATATCCTCTAAAAATTCTTTCCTTTACTCATTCCCTGAAAATAAAATGAAAAAAGGGAAGAAGAAGTACAAGAAAAATGATTCAAACCCAAAGTAGTATAGGGCCCCCAATCCCTAGCTAAACCTTTTCCAACTTAGGATATTCTATTCCTTAGTTGATGCCAACATGGGGTCCCACTACCTAGCAGACACAAGCATAACCTGGTGATCTTTTCCTGACAACAGCATAACCTGTTGACCTTTTCCAGACACCAGCATAACCTGGTGATCTTTTTCCCGGCAACAGCATAACCTGTTGACCTTTCAGACACCAGCAAAACCTGGTGATCTTTTCCTGACAAGACCATAACCTGTTGATCATCTCCTGACACTGGCATAACCCAGTGATCTCTTTTTCCCGGCAACATCATAACCTGTTGACCTTTCTAGACACCAGCATAACCTGGTGATCTTTTCCTGACAACAACATAACCTGTTGATCATCTCCTGACACTGGCATAACCCAATGATCTCTTTTTCCCGGCAACATCCTAACCTGTTGACCTTTCTAGACACCAGCATAACCTGGTGATCTTTTCCTGACAACAACATAACCTGTTGATCATCTCCTGACACTGGCATAACCCAATGATCTCTTTTTCCCGGCAACAACATAACCTGTTGACCTTTCCAGACACCAGCATAACCTGGTGATCTTTTCCTGACAACAGTATAACCTGTCGATCATTTCCTGACACTGGCATAATCCAGTGATCTCTTTTCCAGGCAACAACATAATTTGTTGACCTTTCCAAGACACATAACCTGTTGATCTTTTTCCTGACAACAACATAACCTGTTAATCGTTTCCTGACACTGGTATAACCCAGTGATCTCTTTTCCAGGAAACATCATAACCTGTTGACCTTTCCAAGACACTAGCATAACCTGGTGATTTTTTTTCCTGACAACAACATAACCTTTTGATCATTTCCGGACACTGGCATAACCCAGTGATCTCTTTTTCCTGACAACAACATAACCTGTTGATCATTTCCTGACACTGGCATACCCCAGTTATCTCTTTTTCCTGACAAAAACATAACCTATCGATAATTTCCTGACACTGGCATAACCCAATGGTCTCTTTTCCAGGCATCAGCATAACATGTTGACATTTCCAAGACACCAGCATAACCTGTTGATCTTTTTCCTGATAACAGCATAACCTGTTGACCTTTCCAGAAGCCAACATAACCTGGTGATCTTTTCCTAACAACAACATAACCTGTTGATCTTCTCCAGGTATCAGCATAACCCAGTAATCTATCTCCTAGCAACAACATAACCTGTTGACCTTTTCCCAGACACCAGCATAACCTGGTGATCTCTTTCTTGACAACAGCACAACCTGTTGATCCTTCCCCAAACGCCGGCATAACCTGGTGATCTTTTCTTGACGACAGCATAACCTGTCGATCTTTTCCAATATAGCGTCTCCAATCCCTAGTTGATTTTATTTTTAGGCATAGGGTATCCACCCCCTAGTCTACATTCACTCCGGGTACACTGTTACCGGCTTTTCATTGCTTTTAATAATAAAGTAGCATAGATTTCTTTACAATAACTCACGAAATTTTCTTAGTGAAAACTGGGGCAGAACATTTCGTTCGTTTGTTTTGATTTTGCGCAGCTTACACTTTAGGACAATGAATTCGAGACGACCAAAAGAAGACGTCTTAATTCAGAATAAAAGGAAAGAAGAAAAGGAAAAGAGTTGAACCCCAAAGTATAGAAACGGAAAAGATGTGGACTGCTCAAGGAAAGATTTAAGTCATAAGCTATGCATGTCCCTTCTTGATCTGAAAAAGTTGAAGAAGATTGAACCAGCACATACAACTAACAAGTATCAAGATTCAGATCAGAAGTCTGCGTGAAGAAACAACCAAGAGTCAAGATCAAGCTTCAAAAGACTCATAGATAGGAAGCTTGTAACTCGTAGTTGATAGGTTTAGTTTAGTCTTTTTCACTTCAATTATGGTGTAATAAGGAGCTCAACGAGCACTAACAGCAGCAATAGCAGTGAAACCACAGTTACCTGGTAATCCCAGCTACCAAAACTTCTAGAACTACACTGACCTGATTCCTTTACCGCCAAGGATATGTAGGCAACATTGAAGCATGGTTCGGTCAAACTTTTCAAAAGTTTCTTCACACGGAGTATGCGAACGGGTAAAGTCGTTCATGGCCGCTCACTTTATCTTTGCCCGAAAACCCTGCGTGTTTCCGAGCAGAGAGAGGCAGCTGTGAGCATGTAATTTCTACCTACCATATATTCCTACAAAATTCAATAAATTAATTAGTTTCATAAATTTTATTGAATTTCAATGATATTTGTGAATTAAATAAATTAACTATATTTTAACATCTATGAATAATTTAAGGATACATGACCCAAATCATTTGGAAAGTTACAAAAATTGTTCCTCAAAATTGCAAATGCTAATTCATAATTTCACTTTTCAATTCATCATTAATTAATTTTTACTTCTAATAAGATAAAAATTAGAATTAGAGTTAATTAAGATATTATGTGTAATTGGTTGAAATAAATAATAACAAAAATGCGATTATTTGACATAAGGTAGATTTAATGGTTAATTTCTTAACTTAATCATTTTTTAAATTTGTTTTTAAATGATATAGGTTTTAAGTTGAATGGTGTTACTTTTAATCAACTCAACAATTAGTTTGTAATTAGACAAAAAAAAACCAATTCAAAATTAGTTATTACATTTTAAAGTTTAATTGGAATTGGTGTTAATTAACTAATTAATATTAAAGAGGGGGATTAAAATCGGACCCGGGCCAAATTACCCAGGCCCCAGTCTCTTTCTCACAACCCAAATACCCCCAAGCCCAAGCCAAAACCTGTCCCAGAACCCAGTCCACCCCAAATCTCCCCGTCTCTCTCCTCACCCTCTCTAACATCACCGTCCACCGCCCTACTCCGTCGCCCGGAAATCGCCCACTGGCGGCGGAGCTACACCAAATCACCCTAAATTTGTACCAGATGATCTAATCACCACCCTCCATCCCCTCCCACCTTCATATTCACCAAAACCTACCTGAAATTCTTCAATTTCAGATCTAAGATCTGTAAACCCTAGAAAAAACCTATACCAGAGGACTTAACGGTTTTGTGGTTCAGACTCACATGAGTCAGTGGATCTTGAAAGAGCTATGAATTCATGTAAGTTTGGGTCATTTTTAAAAAAAAAACTTTTCCAGAATCCGGCCAACTCCGGCAAGGGCAACCAAGTTCGGCCAACTTTTCCGGCTAGGATTAGGTACTCCTTCATTCCTTTTTCCTTTATTTCGTTATTTATTTATGTAATTTAAAATTATGTTTATGTCACGCCCCAAAATCGAGGGACGAGACCTTCGCCCAACCGGATGATCCCGGTCAAGCGGACCTGGATTTCCTTTCCTGCCCAACGCGTTACCCCGTGTTTACAGTATACATTTTTCCACATGAATTAGCAATTTAGAGTTTAAGCATAAATCTACTACTTGAGTTCATCTCATCCTTTATCATTTCAACATTTGATAATCACAAAACATACAATAATTTCGATTCGGACCACGATTACTAGTAAACACAATTACTGCCCAAAATACATATATGTACAACCCACATCATGTCTACGGAGCCTCTAAGAGTACTAAGGGTTTACACAATACATGTCAGCAACAAGGCCCCGGCTATACCTTAAAAGACATAACATATACAAAAGAGATGATATAGACTACACACGGCCCTGAGAGGAAGAGGGGCTCACCGGATCTCCTGAAGGTATAAAGGGGAAACACCACTATCGGCGGTCTGAGCTACCTGCTGTGGAAGCACCTACATCCATATAAAAGATGTAGCGCCCCCGACAAAAGGGACGTTACTACCTTTGAATAGTACTAGTATGTATGAACAAAGTTTATTACAAGTAGAATCAAACCGTACACAATTTGAAAGACAGTCAGGGTAACAAAACAAGTACCACAGAGATATATAGAAAGTTACAAATAAAGATTCCATAGTTATTCATTTCAATTATTCATATGTTGCGGCGCGCAACCCGATCCCACCGTACATTTACATTTCACCCTTATTACCTTTCCACCCTTATTACTTCGTGTTGCGGCGTGCAACTCGATCCCACCGTACATTCACATTTCACCCTTATTACCTCTCCGACCTTATTACTTCGTGTTGCGGCGCGCAACCCGATCCCACCGTACGTTCACATTTGATAGAAACAATAACCAATAATTATATCACATGGATCTTCATCAAGAACATAAGTTCATATCAACCAACAACTATATGAAGTCAAGGCACAATAATCCTTACCAAACAGTAATTCACATATGGTGTTTCCATCATTATTTAACTCAATTAAATTAATTCACAGTTTCTTTTCATCGTTTTCCACACTCGGCCCTTAGCAATTAGATATCTTCCCACATTAGAGTACGTAAACATTCTTTCATTTAGTAGCACATACTGCCATATTGACCTATTCGAACATTTAACGAACCATACACATGATAGGATAAGCACAAAGAATCACCCTTCACAATCACAATTAGCATGGTAATCGACTAAGAAAATCAGAGAATGAAATCTTACACCTCGACACAGCAGGACAATCAATTCACATATGCTCAAGCAAGAATTTCATACCGTGTGCTCGGACACCAACAAGGTGACTCTACAAAGATTAAAGTTAGCCATACATACCTTGAATCAGAATTCCCCTTTAATTTTCTACCACAGTCAATCGGACCTTCTAGCACCTTCAATCTAGTTCACAATGTGGCATAATTGGACTTAGAATTAGGAATAATGATCATGTCTTGAACTCACTTGAGCATTCTATCAAACACTAGGCGTTCCTTTAGATTAAATAGCCTCTTTTTAGTGAAAGTTACTCTAACCCATTTCCTTTTACTAGATTATGACTAGTTGGTTACATGCATGCAAGACTCCTACTCCCATCTTCATGAACTCACGTAACCATGTTTCACTTTAACAAAATATGGAAATTAAGGTTGATGGGGTGGAAGCTTACCTCTTGTAGTGAAGAAAATGGTGTCCTACTTGATCAATTCCAGGCCTGAGTAGTGATGGAGGAACAAATTTGATGAACTTGGCACTCTCTCTCTCTCTCTCTAGAACCCACTCTCTCCTCTCTCTATTTTATTAGAAAATAAGCTTAAAATGAAAGGGGTAAGTGTTTTAATGATCTGGGGGTCGGGTATAAAATTAGAATTTTAATAGTCCAGAAGTAGAAATGCGGTCAGGAATGCGATCACATTTCTGCTATGCGGTCCGCATTCCTGTCACATAAATGGCCCTCAAATGGGCCAAAAAGAAAAGCAGACTGCCCAGGTATGCGACCAGTATGCGGTCCACATACCTATTATGCGATCGCATAGTGCGTCGCATAACTCCCTCCGCAAAAATCAAGGTGCAAGAATGCGACAACTATGCGGTGCGCATTAGAGAAATGTGATCGCATTCTAGGCTGCATAGTTGTCCTCAAAATGGACAGCAAACTGTCCAGGTATGCGACCACTATGCGGTCCGCATACCTGATCTGCGATCGCATAGTGGACCGCAGACCTGCGCAATTCTGGAAAAATTTATCCTTTAAGTCTCGGGGTACTTTTTACTCAAAAAGGGTCTGATTTAAGAATTTCTACAGTTATAACAAGTCGGGGACCTAATTGGGCATTATTTATAGCCATGAAATTTTACGGGTCTTTACATTCTCCCCCACTAAGAATCATTCGTCCTTGAATGAGGATCGGGGAATCATTTAGTTAAGAGAACACAGACATGCCAACCTCCAAATTCTTACTAACTCCGATATTTCGCCATAGTTTCCTTTGTAATTAGGCCTATATACCTGTCAGAGAGCTCCCGAAACACATTTTAACCAATTCCACACATTTTTAGTTACTTAATCAACTTGCACATAATCCAGTCATTTCAACAAGCTACATATAATTCAATTACTTCCATAAGCCTCACATAATTCGGTTAACTCCACAAACTTGCATATCTATATCATTTAACTATCACATGAATTGCACATAATTTACCTTACTTCAAGGAATTGCACTTTACCCAAATAATTACAACATACACAAATATGGAACCACTTGAGAAGTTACAATAGTAGGGCAACTTGGGGGGGGGGGGGATAGGGGGCTTTTGCNGGACAATTTCAAACCATTACCGGACTTATTCAAACAAATGGGGATATTTCTCTTTCATTTTATTTTTCGTTTCCCATGTGGCTTCTTCGACTTGTTGACTTCGCCATAACACTTTAACAGAAGCAATCTCTTTATTCCTCAATCTACAGACTTGCCTATCAAGAATAGCAACTGGAACCTCTTCATATGACAATCCTTCATTAATTTCAATCGTCTAAACCGGCACAATGGCGGATGGATCCCCAATCACCTTCTTCAACATGGACACATGAAACACTAGGTGCACTAATGACATCTCAGGGGGAAATTCCAGCCTATACGCCACCTGTCCTATCATTTGAGCGATCTGATACGGCCCGACATACCTAGGGCTCAATTTACCTTTCTTCCCAAACCGCATTAATCCTTTCATGGGAGACACCTTCAAGAATACCCAATCATCTACTTGAAACCCCAAATCACTTTAACTTTTTCCATAGCTTGGTGCACAAGATCCGGTCCTAGCAGTTCCGCCTCGCCAACCTCAAACCACCCAATCGGAGACCTACACCTCCTTCCGTACAATGCCTCGAATGGGGCCATCTGAATACTAGCATGGAGACTGTTATTATAAGCAAATTCTATAAGCGGGAAGTGATCATCCCAGCTACCCTTGAAATCTAATACACAAGCCCGTAACATATCTTTAAGCATCTGAATGGTCCGCTCTGCCTGCCCATCAGCCTGTGGGTGGAATGTTGTGCTGAGATTTACCTGCGTACCCAAACCTTGCTGAAATTTCTTCCAAAAGTTAGTTGTGAACTGGGCCCCTCGATCCGAGATACTAGAGTGCCATGGAGTCTGACTATTTCCTTGATATACAACTGAGCGTACCGTTTTGCAGTACCGGTGGACTTGACTGGCAAGAAGTGAGCTGATTTTGTGAGTCGATCCACTATCACCCAAATTGAGTCGAACTTGCGCTGAGTGCGAGGTAACCCTGCCACAAAGTCCATATTGATCATCTCCCATTTAGACATTGGTATTTCCATGAGCTGTGCCAACCCACCGGGCCTCTGATGCTCGACCTTCACTTGCTGACAATTCGGACATCTAGCCACAAAGTCCGTGACACCCCTTTTCATACCACTCCGCCAATAAATCTCTTTGAGATCATGATACATCTTCGTAGAACCTGGGTGTACTGAATACTTGGAATTTTGAGCCTCTTCCATTACCCTTTCCCGAATATTATCCACGTGCGAAACACATAATCTCCCTTGGCACCGCAAAACACCATCATCATTGCCGAGTGAAAATGTTGTAGTCTTATTACTTAGAATTGCCTCTCTCAACTATACCAATGCAGGATCTCTGAATTGCTTTTCCTTGATTCTTGAGTTGCCTAGAAGCATACGCTATAACCTTCCCACACTGCATCTGCACACACCCCAACCCAACCCTTGAAGCATCGCAATAAACCATAAATCCCTCTGTACCCTCTGGAGAGGTAAACACCGGCGCCGTAGTCAATTTCAATTTCAATTCCTGAAAACTCTTTTCAAAAGCATTGGACCATGGAACTTAACCGCCTTCTGCGTCAGCTTAGTCAGTGGGGAGGAAATAGTAGGGAATCCCTCCACAAATCTTCGATAATACCCAGCTAGACCCAAGAAACTGTGAATCTCATTCGGGGTCGTTTTCCTAGGCAATCCTTTACCACTGCAATCTTTTGGGGATCAACCTGAATCCCTTCCCTGGAATCAACATGGCCAGGAGAGGTCACTGATTCTAGCCAAAACTCATATTTTGAAAGATTTGCATACAACTGGTGCTGATAAAGAGTCTGCAGAACTGCCCTGAGGTGAGTAGCATGATCTTCTTGAGTTCACGAATAAACACGAATATCGTCAATGAAGACAATCACAAAAGAGTCAAGAAACGGTTTGAAAACCCGATTCATAAGATCCATAAAAGCTGGTGGAGCGTTGGTTAGCCCAAAAGACATTACCAGAAATTCAAAGTGCCCATATCGAGTCCGGAAGGCAGTCTTAGGAATATCCAACTCCTTGATCTTTAACTAGTGATACCCGGACCGCAAATCAATATTTGAGAAGAACTTAGCACCTTGCAACGGGTCGAACAAATCATCTATCCAAGGAAATTGGTATTTGTTTTTAATGGTGACCTAGTTGAGCTACCGATAATCAATACGCATTAGAGGCGATCCGTCTTTATTTCTGACAAAAAGAACCGATGCGCCCCAACGCAACATTAGATCTTTCAATTGCTCTTTTAACTCTCTCAATTCTGCTGGCATTATTCTGTAAGGCGGAATAGATATTGGCTGCGTATCTGGCAATACATCAATCTTGAAATCGATCTGTCTATCTAGTGGAATCCCAGGAAGCTCATCCGGAAATTCTCCAAGAAATTCATTCAGAACAGGCAAAGATTCGGGGGCAGGAACCTCTGAAGTGGTGTCCGCAACCCGAACCAAATGGTAGATGCACCCTTTTCTGATTATCTTAGATACTTTGCAGTAGGAAATAAATCTTCCTCTTGGCACAACATTATTCCCTTCCCACTCGATAACTGATTCATTAGGAAACTCGAGCCTCATAATTCTGGTTCGACAGTCGAGTTTAGCAAAGAACGAATAGAGCATATCCATCCCTATAATTACATCAAAACCTACCTATTTTTAACTCAATAAGATCGGCCGTGGTATCCCGACCCGCACCCTGACAACACAATTCCTATAGACTCGTACAACCATAATAAAATCACCAACCAGAGTCGACACAAAGAACAGCTCGTGAAGCTGTTCGGGTTCTATCCCAAAACATGAAGCAATAAATGAATTAACATATGACAAGGAAGACCCGGGATCAATAAGAGCATAAACATCATGTGACTGAACAGTAAAAATACCTGTGACAACATCTGGGGAAGCCTCCGCACTCTGGCGACCACTCAAAGCATAGAACCGACTAGGTCCCCCTCGACCCCGTGCTCCACCCCTAGCTGTACCGTGCCCTGCTGGAGCTGGAGGGCGTGCTGAAGATGTAGGGGCTGAAGAGCTGGATGGCTGAGCAGTACCCCTACCCGCCCCCTGACTGGGTGCGCGACAGTCTCATTGGATATGGCCTCTCTCTCTGCATCTATAGAACACCGGTATATCCAAGTAACAAGGCTCAGAATGAGACCTCCCACACTTAGGGCATGGGGCCCTCCGCTGCTGCTAGAACCACCAACCTGAACGACCCGACTGATGGAACCTTCTGTTATCTGAACCTGGTCAAAGTGACCCCTCTGCTGATATCATATTAGCTGTCCGAAAAGGTGAAAGACCCTATCCTTATCCAAACACCCTCACAGAGTATTTCAAATATGCAAATGTGGAGCCGAGGCCATATGATACAAAAGTAAAGGCCAAGAAGCTCTTCTCTAGGACACATTTTTTTCAATTGATAAAAGGATCTAAGGTCGTGACTTCCACCTAGGTGGTTACCTAATGGATTGTAAACTCTAGGACAAGTTATATTGGTCAGGTTTGTAATATAGAAATCACACTTGAATACTCACTCTATACCTCTCGATAGTTTGAGTGATTTTGCCCAATTTGGATTTCTCAAGTCCAAATGGGTATTGCACAAAACAAGTGATAAATGCTCAAGTCGGGTCTCACTATCTCTAGATCCAACCCTTTAATTGGGGCTATCAATTTCTTGAGTTCACCCCAATTTCTTGTTAGCCAAATTTTCCTAGACTTAGTCTCTTTTTCTCAAGTAGAGACTAAGTCAATTAGGCATGAATCAATGTTTGCAACAATTAATTCTTGAATTCAAGCAAGAACTAGGTTAAATATCACTAACCCAATTACAAACAAGTACTAATTCAAACACCTATTAAATACCCATACTAAGAATTTAGCTACTCATGAAAACACAGAAATTAAAGAATAAATTAAGATAGACTCCATAATAACTAATTATGGGAAAAAAATCTAATGTTTGGAGACAAATCTAGTACAAAATTACTTAACACAGTAAAGAAAACGACTTAGGTGCTCTCCCCAAAACAAAACTTAACCGAAAAATGACAAAAAATCCTATTTTTACTAAGCTGAAAATATATGACAAAAATTCCCCTGCGGAGGTTGTGCGGCCTCATAATTCTGAGTGTGGTCCGCACTCTGAATTTGACAGGTCAATCGGGCCTTCTGCGGCCGCATAAAAATGGGATGTGGCCGCACTTAATCTAGTTGTGGGACCACACATCTTTGAGTGCGACCGCACACTTGACTTGGTCTGAGACTTGGACCTGCTTCCGCGAACCGCACATTTGTGAGGGTGGAGCACGTTGGCTTTGCAACCGCACAATAATCGTGCGGAACACACAACTTCACTTCAAGGTTCTCTGAATCTCTTCCTCTGTGGTCCGCATATTAGTGAGTGCGGCTGCACTTTTGCTCTTGGTCCGCATACCTTCAATTGCCCAAAATTCCAACTCTCTAAATCTCTCTTCTGTGGCCGCACCAAAATTATGCGGTCCGCATACTTTGAAGCTACTTTGACAGTGGTCCTTCATTGTTTGCGGCCACAGACAGCATTGTGCGGTCCGCACTGTAAGCAATTTTTGCCTTATTTTGGTCCTTGTCCAATTTTGACTCCTTTTTGAGTTGATTTTCACTTCTTGACTCGTTTCCCAATATTTCCTACAAGAAAGCTCATTTCATTAGTTCTCGGTATACCTTTAAGCATTTTTTAGCTAAAACACAAGTAAAAAAGAGCAAATAAGAGGTCAAAATACCTACTTATCAACTCCTCCAAACTTAAGCTTTTGCTTGTCCTCAAGAAATTAAGGCAATTCCCGCCTCCATTAGAAAAAGGGATATTTCAACTAGACTGAGTTGAGTCAAAACACAAATCAATTGGGACTAACAATTACCCACACGCTCATGAATCATTAACAAGCCTATGATTTGAAAATTGAAGCACAAATGGCTCTAATGTGACACTTGAGCATCAAGGGTTGACTTTGTTCATCAAGGAAGCTCGCACTTTCATGCAAGTCATTGTGGACATTTACTTTCACATCGTACTGGCTGCTCGTTCACGGCTTGTTATGTGTTGATAATTGATGGGAAGCCCTGTAATTTATCTGTTGATTTTATGAAAAAGAAGGGAACTAAGTAGCTTTTATGCTATGGAAAGGTGTTAAGTAAATGTACTGCCTAATGCTAATTGTTGCTCATGTCCTTATTATTACTATTCAGTACTGCTATTTGTGTTTATCCTGTATTTAAATTGTATTCTTTTGACCCTAGTAAGTATCAAGTCGACCTCTCATCACTACTTCTTCGAGGTTAGGTGGGATACTCACTAGGTACATATTTGTTTATGTACTCATGCTACGCTTCTGTACTTGATTGTACAGGTTCTGAGGCTGGTGCATCTGGTTATCAGGCTGGAGCTCGATTCTGAGTATAGATTGGACTTGACTTCATGGTGAGCTGCTTCTCCTTACGATCCTCGGCAGCACCATGGAGTTTCTTTTGTTATTCCCGTCTATTTCTTTCAAACACTGGGACGATTATATTGTATCTTTTGTATATTCTGTTAGTATGCCTGTAGGACTTGTGATACTAGTTCCTGGCACACACGTGGTAGATATTATAGTTTGCGGGTCTGTATATATATTGACTCACGCATCATTATGACTGCTTTTGGTTAAACTGATGATGGGGCACTTGTTGATAATTGCTCAAACTCTTCACTAAAACTCTGAGCCTAACGGACTTACAAAATAAACAATTTTGTCATCCTAGGACTAACTCTAATCCCTTCGTAGTAACTAGCCTCTAGCTAATTTCTACAGGCTTCAAGTTAACTCTAACTTGAACAATGTGAACCTATTATAATTGATTCTATGAAAGCTGAAAAGATATAATATTAATCGCCTACTACAACCAACTAGACTCAATGACAAATAGATGGAACTGGTTCTTCTAGCTGGTCTGTAGCCTTTGTATCGCACAGTAATTCTGGTTGCAAAATCTCTCGGAATTTTTTTTTCAATTCTTGATAAATTTATGCTTTTGTGCGTTCTCCCTTCAAGCAAGAATACTTCAATTATTTATAGAGTGAGTTGTTGAGTTCTTCATACTATTCTGGTACAACTCTTCCTGGGAGAAAGAGTTCGTATTAAACTCAACTTCCTTCCTTCGTTACTGTCCTTGCTTAATTCAACTTCTATTCTCTTGTCAATTTGCAACCTTTTCACATTACGAGACACTCTCTTTGTTCATTGATACTTCTCAATCGTATTCATCTCCTATGCATATACGGTTCGTGTGCCAATGCGTCAGTCTAGTATGTGTGCTCTGATGGACCTGGTTCAAGTAGTCAGACATTTTTCAATCTTAAAAACTATGTAGTGACTTTTGTCAATAAATTTCCCCTTTTTGATGATGGCAAACTCTTTGCTTCTCCTTGTATACACTTGAAACACTTTGTATGTTTTTTAAGCATTTATCATAGAGAAACCAGGTTCATTATTAGGTTATAAATATCACTTGAAATATAAAAGCACTTGTCTTCCCCCTTTTGGCATGATCGAAAAGTTTGCAAAATTATAAACTTACCAGAGTTGTTAATAATTACTCATGGACATTAAGGCAACTGTAGGTGCAAACATGATTAATCATCATAAGAAACCAAAAAATGTAAGCTATCTAAGAAATTGAGACCTTCAACCTTAATCAAATAAGATTTCAAACGAAGGATCTCCATATCCTTGATCTCTCTTTCCTGCACCAGAGTTCTGATTTTGCTGTTGACAGGATGCTTCCTAGATGAACCAGGTTCATCTGCACGAATATTGACAGTATAATTGCAAGTCAGCAAAGTATCCTTCCCAAAATAGTCCTTGGCAGTAGCCATCTCAACCTTTTTCACAGGAACATCAAAATGAGCAAGCACATCTGTCAGAATAAAGCCATGTGGGATTGCATGTGCTTTTGTTCCATTCAAAACTCTGTCCAAGAGTTGGATGATGAAGGCTGGCCAATTGATCTGCTTTCCCCTATACAGACACTCCATCAAGGTTAGATCCATGTAGTTGGCTATGTGGCTTCGTTCTTGTCTTGGCAGCAAGAACTTGATGACAAACTCGAAGAACAACTTGTGCTCTGGCTTCATTTCACTCTTGTAGAATAGCCTGGGTTCAATTTCACTTTCATTATCACTAAAGAATCTGGTAATGTTGATTGGTGAGGCTATCCCATCCAAACTAGGCCATCTTTGCCTAGTATAATCTTCGTAGCCCTCAGCAGGAACGTGCAGAATTTCTCCCAGCTCTTTAGCATCAAATGAGACATTAATTCCTTTGACTGTGGTAGTGACCATGTCGTCATTGTCCACTGCATTACCCATGAACTCCACTAGTTCAGCTCTAGCCAACCTTCTTTCCATGTGAAGGACCATGTTCTTCCACCCCTGAACATCCAGTGTGTCCAGCAGGTATCGCATCCCAGGTTCCTCGAGATCCTTCAACAACTTTCCCTTCAGAATTGTTCTTTTGCCAAACAAGGTGATTCTGTCAGTCACCTGACCAACTTCCCCCTCATCTTCTCCACTCCACTCTTTATCATAATTTTTCTAAACGACCTTCACTTTTCTTGGGTTGGACGTGGTCCTTTTAACGGTTCTTGTAGGTGTGGCAGACATTGTACCTGACTTCTTTGAAGAAGCCTTAGCCGTTTTTGATTTTGGTTCCTTAACCACAACAGGAGCAGTCTGCTCCTCATGATGGACCAGGTCCATCGTATCCTCTTCAACCACAACAGTCTCCACAGGATCTCGTACTTTAGCCTTTCCCTTTGCAACTCTCTTTTTCTTGATCTGTAGTAGAGCCTTCTCAAACAGTTCTTCTTCCTCTCTCACAGCGCTACGTGTAGCATGCACCTTAGGAACGGGAGCATCAGCAGCTACAGAAGCTTTCCTCTTCTTAGAAGGAACTGGGTTAGTAGCCTTCTTGGACTTATGAGTCCTTCTTTTCTTGGGGTTGTAGGACTCCCCCAGTTTCCTTAGCCTGTCAGCCAACCTCTCGTCCCCAGATGGACCAGGTTCATCTGCTCCTTTCTTCAAGCTTGCTAAACCTGCCGCTGCTTCCTCGACTACACTTCCCCCTAACTCTGTGACATCTTCTCCAACCTTCTCAGGAATGGGACCACAGATAGCCAATGTGGTACCATCCTCCCCAAATCCCTCTCTCTCAAGAGATTTACCTTTTCCAAATTGTCTTTGCCTACTAGGCACTTCAACATCAACTACCGACCCAACTAGAACAAACCTATTCTCAGCATTAACAGACTCAGAAATTGCATCAAAATTACCTTGTTCAGAATTTAACCATGTGCTTCATCCTCGTTGGCTGATTTAAAAGATTCACTTGATGATTCAGAATTATTATCCTTTTCAGCCGGCAGAATTTCCTCCAAGAATCTTGCACAAGACCTAGAAGCCACTGATTTTCTAGCAAGAACCTTTACACGACGACCACGAGGGGCTAGGTTAGGGTTAGATGTGGGTTCTGGAATAGGAGGGTGTTCAGGGGTTAAGGTTCTTTCTGGTGATTGAGAACTGTATATAGATGGAGAATTTGAATCTGAGTTCATAATGGCCTCCATCATAATCACGATTTGGCGAAGAAGAAGAAGAAGCAGGTGGTGGTGAAGACATGATTACAAGTGTTGTTAGGAAGAAAAGAAAAGTGACCAGTTTTGGGTTTGAAGAATAATGATCTTGGTGCGACGGTTACTTTATGTAGAAAAGAGTAATGATGACCCTTATATAAGATATGACTATTAATTATACAACGGGAAGAATACTTATTCAAGTGGGAGTCTAATAGTTTTAGGAGTGTCATTGATTAGACAATTAAGAGTTCCCTACCTCTAGGCTAATTGAGTACTGATGGGACTTCTTGGAACGGGCTCATTTAGGATTAGTACTAAGAATTTGAAATGCACCAAATATAGATAGAATCCTGCTCATGTGTGACTGTAATTAAGTCAATAATTGTATGGAGATGAGCACGTACCTTGTCAGTCAGATGAACCAGCAGAGATGAACCAGGTTCATCGTGTTAAAGTCCTTAATTTTCCTCAATTTACAAAGATAGAGAAACATCATTAGAAACCAGGGAATCATATTAATTCATGGCAAGAGAGTATGACAGTAAAGTCATGATGCTGAGCAATGATTAGACTGGTTGATTATCTATGTTAGTGTTTCTAGGCAAAAAAAAAAAATTCATTTTTTTTCAATCAGGTGATTTTAATCATCCCTAATTCAAGCATGTTTCTCTCAAAATGCTCCCCACTCGGTGCTTTAGTAAAGATATCTACAATTTGTTGATCAGTAGCACAAAATTCAATTGAGATCATTCCTTTTTCATAGTTATCCCTCAGGAAATGGTGCCTAACATCTATGTGCTTAGTTCTCTTATGATGAACCGGGTTCTTCGTCATGCTAATGGCACTAGTGTTATCACAGAAAATAGGAATGCATCCCACATCTATACCAAAGTCCATGAGTTGTGGCTTGGTCCATAGCAACTGAGCACAACAAGAGGCTGCAGCCACATATTCAGCCTCAGCAGTAGACAATGATACTGAATTTTGTTTCTTAGTAGCCCAAGACACAAGGAATGAGCCCAAAAAATGAGCTATACCTGAAGTACTTTTCCTGTGAACCAGGAAACCTACATAATCAGCATCATCATATCCTACAAGGTCGAAATTACTACCTTTAGGATACCAAATACACAAATCAATGGTGCATTTCAAATATCTCAAAATTCCCTTCACTGCAGTGAGGTGGGACTCCTTTGGATTTTCTTGAAACCTAGCACACAGTTCTATACTGAACACAATATCAGGTCTGCTGGCAGTGAGATATAGTAGAGACCCAATCATTCCTCTGTATAGCTTTTGATCAACTGATGAACCAGGTTCATCCATATCTAATTTTGTAGTTGTGGCTATGGGGGTGTCTATTTCCTTTGAGTCTTCCATTTTAAATTTCTTGAGCAATTCTTTCACATAGTTTTGTTGATGGATCATTGTTCCATTTGGGTTTTGCTTGATTTGCAAGCCTAAGAAGAAGTTTAGCTCACCCATCATACTCATCTCAAACTCACTCCCCATAAGCATAGAAAATTCCTTGCTCAATTTTTCAGAAGTCGCCCCAAATATAATATCATCCATGTATATTTTCACAACCAGAAGATCCGTACCATTTTACTTTAAGAACAAGGTACTATCAATTTTTCCTTGTTTGTACCCATGTTCTAGTAGGAATTTTGATAATCGTTCGTACCATGCTCTTGGTGCTTGTTTGAGACCATACAAAGCCTTGTCGAGTTTGTATACGTGGTCAGGTGACTCATTGCTTTCAAAACCTGGAGGCTGCTTGACAAATACATCTTCCTTCAGATAGTCATTGAGAAAGTCACTCTTAATATCCATCTGATGAAGAGTGAATTTGATGTGTGCATGAAATGCTATAAGAAGTCTAATTGCCTCCAATCTTGCTACAGGGGCAAATGTCTCATCATAGTCAATTCCCTCTTCTTGACTATATCCTTGAACCACTAGTCTTGCCTTATTTCTGGTAACAGTTCCATCCTCATCAAGCTTGTTCCTGAAGACCCACTTGGTGCCAATCACTGATCTGTCTAGTGGCCTGAGTGCCAAGTGCCATACTTGACTTCTTTCAAACTGATTCATCTCTTCTTACATGGAATTTACCCAATCAACATCTTGTAGGGCCTCCCCAATGTTCTTTGGTTCGATCATGGATAGAGAGGCATCAAACGCACACCATTTTTTCAAGGATGATCTTGTTTTGATTCCGGATGTCAAATCTGTTATAATGTTCTCAAGAGGGTGAGAACTCTGATATCTGTGTGGTTTGAGTATCAGCTGTTCATTCCTAGACAATTCCATGGTGTCTTGTTCTGTGGAGCAGGATCAGGGCCAGGTTGCATATGTTGAATTCCCCCTGTAATGTTGCTTGGGGTAGTTGAACTTGGTCCATCATCTGTTCCATCTTCCATGTTTGCTTCAATGTTTTCACTGCTTCTCATCAGTCCAAGCTCCTCATCTTCTGGTTCATGTCTCTCAGCAAGAGTGTTAGTTTCATCAAAGACAACATGCACACTTTCTTCTATACACATAGTTCTTTATTGTATACTTTATAAGCTTTGCTATGTGATGAATATCCCAAGAACACTCCCTCATCAATTCTGGGTCAAATTCTCCTAAGGAATCTTTGCCATTAGTATGCACAAAACATTTGCATCCAAAAGCCCTAAGGTGGGATATGTTGGGCTTTCTCCCTTTAAGTAATTCATAGGGAGTTTTCTCTACCAGAGGTCTGGTCATGCATCTATTGATTATGTAACAAGCAGTGTTTATTGCTTCAGCCCAGAAGCTGTGAGGTAGTTTGCTAGATAGAAGCATGGTTCTTGCCATGTCTTCAAGAGTTCTGTTTTTCCTTTCAACAACCCCATTTTGCTGTGGGGTTCTAGGAGCAGAAAAGTTATGATTAACACCATGTTCATCACAGAACTCAGCAAACTTAGCATTCTCAAATTCAGTACCATGGTCAGATCTTATTGATGCCAGTTGATGTGCTAATTGATTTTGAGTTTTCTTGACAAATGAGGTGAACATATCAAATGCTTCATCCTTAGATGCTACGAATAATGTCCAAGTGAACCTTGAATAATCATCAACTATAACCATCACATATCTCTTACCACCTCTACTCAGAGTTCTCATAGGACCACACAGTTCCATATGAACCAGTTCCAACGTCCTGGTGCTACTGACTATTTTCTTGTTTTTGAAAGAAGACCTTACCTGCTTCCCCCTTGCACAAGCCTCACAAACTTTTTCCTCTTTGAACTTAATGTTAGGAAGTCCTACCATTATGTCCTTAGAGACTATTTTGTTAAGCTGAGTCAGACTCGCATGACCAAGTCGTTTGTGCCACATGAGGGGATCACTGTCCAACACACTTAGGCAAGTGAGTTCATTTTTAGACAGTGTGGACAAGTCTATGACATAGATGTTATTCATTCTTTTTCCCTCCAAAACAATCTTGTCAGTAAGAAGGTTAATCACAAAACATTTTGTGGAAGTAAAGGCAACCAGGTTACCTCTGTCACACAGTTATGATACACTGGTCAGGCTATATTTCAAGCCATCTATCAGATACACATGGTTAACGGATCGTGTGTCATCCTTACCTACCTTACCAACCCCAATAATTTCTACTTTATTTCCGTTTCCAAAGGAGACATTTCCTCCTTTGAGACTTTCAAGTGAAAGGAACTGTTCCATGTTCCC
>ML370096.1:66179-81141 GCA_005239525.1 Nicotiana knightiana
GAGGGGATCACTGTCCAACACACTTAGGCAAGTGAGTTCATTTTTAGACAGTGTGGACAAGTCTATGACATAGATGTTATTCATTCTTTTTCCCTCCAAAACAATCTTGTCAGTAAGAAGGTTAATCACAAAACATTTTGTGGAAGTAAAGGCAACCAGGTTACCTCTGTCACACAGTTATGATACACTGGTCAGGCTATATTTCAAGCCATCTATCAGATACACATGGTTAACGGATCGTGTGTCATCCTTACCTACCTTACCAACCCCAATAATTTCTACTTTATTTCCGTTTCCAAAGGAGACATTTCCTCCTTTGAGACTTTCAAGTGAAAGGAACTGTTCCATCTTCCCTGTCATGTCCTTTGAGCAGCCACTATCCAAATACCAAATTTGGCTACCTCCTCTCACTTGAACCTACAAAAAGAATCAGGGGTTAGTTTTCAGAACCCAAACTAGTTTGGGTCCTTTTCTATGAGAGAATGGATGAATCAAATTTTTTCTGGCCAAATTTGGTAGCCAGTTTTTCTTTTTGACAAACCTCATATTTTTTCGACTGACCTGCTCTTTTGCAGTACACTCATATTTGTAGTGGCCAGTCTTACCACAATGGGTGCATATTTTATTCTCAGGAAGAGTGAAATACTTGATTTTGGGATCCCAGTTGGGCAACTGACTTCCAAAGCCAATCCCTCTCCCGTTGCTACTGTGATTCTCTTGAAGCCATGTCAAGGCATCAGAGAATTTATTCAATTTACAAGTTCTATCTAGTTCATGTTTGACTTTTCCAAGCTCTTCTTTAAGTGATTAACGACCTTTTTACTTGATCCTAATCTCAGTTTTAAGTTCTCATATTTTAGTTCTAGAATCTCAGTCTTAAGTGGATGAACCTGGTTCAACAAGACAGTTTTTTTCTTTTTCAGATTCACCGACTCTAATTTCCAGGTTCATGCACTTTGCTTTTAGCATTTCACATTCTTTAGATAGTTGATCCTTCTCTTTGGTTGTTTCCTCAGAATCATCTATGAAATCAAGTATCAACTCAGAGAGTTTTTCCTTAGATAGAAATTTTACTTTGTTTTTGAAATGGGAGATACTTACCTCTGGTTCTTCATGTGATTCCTCATCAGATTCTCCAATTGCCATGAGTGCCTGATCTTCAGTCTCCCCATCTTCTGATTCCTCATATGAACTTTCCCCCCAAGCAGCAATCATAGCCTTTGTTGTGGTTTTCTTGGGTTGGACATGTTCCTTCTTTCATATATATCTTTTTTCTATACTACTTCCCACTGAGAACAGTGTTTGATGAGATGGTCAGTCTTACCACATTTTTAGCATCCCTCGTTGGTTGGCCTTTCTGGAGCTTTTGCTTTGTTGTAGTTTCCTTCTCTAGAGATGCCCTTCTTCCTCATAAGAAAGTTTCTGAATTCTTTTGTAATCATGGTCATCTCATTTTCCTCCAGATCTGCTCCCTCAGTTATTCTTAGTGCTAGACTCCTCTCCTTCTTTGGACCATCCATCTTCATTGTCTGCCTTCTGAGTTCACAGGAAGTGAGGTTTCCAATCAGCTCATCCAATTTCAGGGTTGCCATATTTTTGGATTCCTGGATAGTAGTGATTTTGCTTTCCTAGGAAATAGGCAAGACCTTTGCCAGGATCTTCTTAACCCTGTCCTCTTCAAGAATGACTCTTCCAAGAGACTTCGGTTCATTAGTCAAGGTTGTGAACCTTGTGTACATCTCTTGGATAGTCTCTCTTTCTTTCATCGTGAAATTTTCATACTGAGAGTATAGTAGAGTACCTCTTGACCTTTTTACCTGAGGTGTTCCTTCATGGGCTACTTGCAAGGTATCCTAGATCTCTTTGGTAGTGGCGCAGCTTTGGATTCTGCTATACTCGTCTGGACCTAGTCCACACACTAGCCACTTTTTGGCCTTTGCATTCTTCTCCCATTTCTTCAGATCCTCAGCAGTGCAGTCAGCTCTAGTCTTTGGTACATCTATACCTTCATCAGTCATTATCATGGTGCCTAGAGGACCATCAGTGACTATGTCCCAGAGTTCATAGTCTTCTCCAATCAGGTGATCCTTCATCCTGTTCTTCCACCAAGAGTAATACTGGCCATTGAAGAGTGGTGGCCTTGCAGTTGATTGAACCTCCTAGTTTCCAGGTGGTGCACTCATCTTGATCTTCTCCATGGTCTTAGCCTTCCAAAGGATAACCTGCTCTTATAGCAATTGATGTTATAGACGTCAATACCACACAAGAATATAGGTTAATTTGTGTGGTATCCAATTTTTTGAGTGCTGTCTCTCTAGAAGAACATGGTTCTTCTTGGTGTTCCAACTTCTACTGTTTTGGAATAATAAAAGCATAAAGAAAAAACACAGAGATTTTTACGTGGAAAAAACCTAGCTCAAAAGGTGAAAAAAAAAATGACCTGCTCCTCAGTGGGATTTGCTCAAACTCTTCACTAAAACTCAGAGCCAAACGGACTTACAAAATAAACTCTTTTGTAATCCTAGGACTAACTCTAATCCCTTTATAGTAACTAGACTCTAGCTAATTTCTACAAGCTTCAAGTTAAGTCTAACTTGAACAATGTGTACCTATTACAATATCTTCTATGAAAGTTGAAAAGATACAATATTAAATCGCCTACTACAACCAACTAGACTCAATGACAAACAGATGGAACTAGTTCTTCTAGCTGGTCTGTAGCCTTTGTATCGCACAGTAATTATGCTTGAAAAATCTCTGGGAATTTGGCTTTCAATTCTTGATAAATTTATGCTTTTGCGCGTTCTCCCTTCAAGCAATAATACTTCAATTATTTATAGAGTCAGTTGTTGAGTTTGTCGTACAGTTCTGGTACAACTTTTCCTGGGAGAAAGAGTTCGTATTAAACTCAACTTCCTTCCTTTGTTACTGTCCTTGTTGAATTCAACTTCAACTCTCTTATCAATTTGCAACCTTTTCACATTAGGAGACACTCTCTTTGTTCATTGATACTTCACAATCGTATTCATCTCCTATGCATATACGATTCATGTGCCAACGCGTCAGCTCAAGTATGTGTGCTCTAATAGACCTTGTTCAACTGGTCAGACATTTGTCAATCTTCAAAACTATGCAGTGACTTGGGTCGACAGGTCATTAAAACATGTTGAAGGATGGTTAATAAAAAATGGTCGGATGTTGATCAAATCAATTTGATTGTCTTTATAGGAATTAGGTTTAATAAAATCAACAGTCAGCCCTTACCAATTGCTCAGCGTGCTACTCACTAGATATTTCTCATATCAATGGCCACTACAAACGAAAAACAGAACTGGAAATTGTTTGTTTGTTTAGTGCATTCATCTTTTATCACAAAGCATGAAATGATAATAAATAGCCTTGAAAAATAAGATTATACCATTTTGAATGTCTTAACTAGTGTCGTTTAGTTTCTTGTTTTCTTACTCCTGAATTTTCTAATATCATTTGATATCATATGCACGGCAGCCCATTCATGATTATATTTAGAGCTTGAGCAAAATAAGTTGGTCTAAGGTTCTAATTACAAATTGGGCCAGATTTGGCCATGGCCCAAATACTCATCCTTAGACTAGCTAACTTAGTCTTAGACGATTTTGAACATATACATACCCAGTAGTCCAACATATCTCTTTTAGACTAGTACTACAAAAAACTTAGAAAAATAAATGAATAATAGTTCTTGCTTCAAATAAGCATTTTAACCATAATGACTATAGTCATGATTATGTAATCTGCACTCAGGTATGGCAACTCATTCCCCCGACCACAACTTCGAACAATTATAAAATTCATATGTTGTAAATCACGGGTGCATTTTGTGTGGCGCATTTACAATGTGTCAAAAAAACAACAAGTGCACGTCATCGTGGCTTGTTTTAAGATAAATCCATAAATATTAAAAGCGGCTAAAAAGTGAAAAAGGCTAAAAAGCACAATAGGATTAAAAATATGCAAATAGTTAGATAATTAGGCCAAATATTAATAGTTAAGCGACCGTGCTAGAACCACACAATTCGGGAATGCCTAACACCTTCTCCCGGGTTAACAGAATTCCTTACCCGGATTTCTGGTTCGCAGACATTTTTTAAATAGAGTCAAAAATTTCCTCAATGTCAATAAATAAATGGTGTCCCGAAACACCGCAAAAAATCCGGTTGGCGACTCTGAATTTAAATAAATCCCAAATTCGAATAATGTCATTTAAAGTGGAAAAACTCCCTTATCCCAACCTTACCGGAGGAAAATAAATAGCATGTTGTCATGTATTTGCACGTTAGGAAAATAATAAATGTGGTATTTAATAATTGAAAGATGTTTAAGAAAGGAAAACAAAGACATAAGTAAGTTTCTACAGTAAAGGAAATCATAAATTCTCAAAACGGGCAATTAAATTCACATAAGGGGAAAGGGAAAGGGTGCGTACGTATTAACAAAGAAGCATACTTGAGACTAATTTAAAAAATCAAGTTTGTTATGGTAAAAGCCTAAAATCCCCAGCGGAGTCTCCATGCTGTCGTGCCCCCTTTTCCTCGCGAAATCGGATTTCGACATTCATTTGGGACAAATCCCTTTGTTTTGGGAAAGGGGGTATGGAAATTGAAGAGTCGCCTCCTAACAAATTTAAGGTGCGTTAGGGAACCTAATGCAAGTAACTCATGAAAGCAGTCTACATTACCATAGATTGGGTAAGGGTTTGATATTACCTTGAAGGGAGGGTATTAGGCACCCTTCGAGGTCCACAATTATGGGTCCCGGCCAAACTTACTTGGTGAATTAGTCATTTAGATAAGCAGTCTAAGCACACATATGTAAATAAGATAAAAGAAGTTTAATAGGTAAGCAGTCTAAGCACACATATGTATAAAGAGAGGGAAATTCTAAGTTATTAGCCTATAGGATCACATCTGTACAATGCCTGGTAATCCTTCCTCAACTAGAGGGGTTACACGTGACATTAACGCACATGTCATCATATACGTTTACTACCCGATTCCCCTCCCCTTAGCGATTATATAAGCGATTTAAATTAAACGAACTCTAATCGTGCATTACCCATCCATTCCTTCTGGTCCCGGAGGTGTTTAGGACCTCTATTTTTTAGGCAGTTCTAGACTCTCCAAAAGTGTTTTTAAAAAAGGAAAACCAAAGCGAAAACAAAGAACAAATAGGACTGGCAAGTAAGACAACAATTAAGGGCTCATGTTTACCTCCACAAATAAACAGGCAATTAGCACGTCTCAAACAACAAGATTTCAGATGTTTCAGAAAAGGTGCTAGAACATGATATCTAGGTGAGCATGACAAAAAGAGAATGTGCAGCATTGTGTTAAGGCGAAGTGATAGAAACCTAATCAATTTGCCTATTGCTTTTAGGACTTGCTGAATCTGGGCAGTCACAAATAATTAAGCAAAACATAGTTTTACAATTTGCACGATTTCAATTATTCTATAGGCTTGCCTAGGCGTTGAAATTGCTTTTAAACACTTTTATAGACAGGACGATTATGGACTTAGGTGATGTAGACATGATTTAAAGCGAATATAAACACAGTCTTAAAGCAGGATTTCTAATGCACATAGAGGATGTACATTTTTATTATGCCAAATTACAGCGGGAACTTAATAACAAGATTTCTAGGCGATCATTATTATGCAGAATTTCGTTACAAGTGAGGTAATAATCCTATAACACATTACCTAGTATGCCAAGTGATCTCAAAACATGGTAAACATGATATAAACCTAAAGCATGATTGCTAATGCGAATAACATAATATGATCCTAAAGCACGATTTCTAATGTAAGTAAACACAATATAGACCTAAGGCAGCGTTCCTAATGCAAGTAAACACAATATAAACCTAAAGCATGACTTCTACCCGGTTTCCCTACAAAAAATCCATATACGAATTCCTCCCCTTTACTGATTTTTCCCAATATCTGTTTACAAAGGTTATTATTATAGATCATAAATGAATGAATAAATAATAAATATAAGTTATGCTATAGGGAGCCTGAGATAGGCTCAAAACAGTCCAGGATGCCGAAGTCTCACAGCTAATAGGGTGTCCTGGTGTGTCAATGTTCCCTAAGGACCTCAGGGATCCCGGGCAATGCTCACACCAAGATCCTTTGAGTAGGGAAGTGATTATGTACAGTGTGGAAAGGCTATCCCCAGTGTGCCAGAGTTCGGAGGAACCTCATGGATTCCTAGGAAGTACACACACTGGAGGGGCACAACTTAAGTAATCTAAGTGTAGAAGTGAGAGTGCTTGACATAGTTGGAATAAATTTGGGAAAGCAGTGTAGGAGTAACACATTTAGGAGTGAAAATATTTTAGGAATGGACACAATTTGGGAAAACATATTAAGAGTAGAAACATTTTTTGAAAACATTCTGAAGAAAGAAAGGTTCAATAAACAACAACAAAGTCACAAAGCTTAATACCACCCAGATTCAAACTTAGTTTGTTAACTAACTCTAGATGAGGACAGACAATTTAACAGATAGGGATCAGGGGTTGGGAACACAGGAATCAGAAACACAAAACAAGCGAGAGCATTGTGCAACAAGGACAGACAACGGTCAATTGACATTCAACAACCAAATTCATAGCATTCATTAGAACATAGACTACTGATTTAGAGTCTTAACAGGAAATCCATACTTGATTCTAAAGTAGTAATAGACAGTAAAGCACATCGACTTAAGTGTAGGGATAGTCATGCTGAGGACAGGAGATAAGAGCACTAAACATAAAAGTAGGCATATTGATTTAAATCAATAAACATACTGTAAGGTTAAACATGAATAACATGTTGATTAAAGCAATAGACATGGAAGAATGAACTTAAACATGCATGGTCAAAGCAGTAAACACGAACGAATATATCATTGAGTATATAAGCGATTTAACTACTGCAGAAGAGACATAGATCATGGAGCAACAAATAATCATATAGGTTTGAACATCATAATAACATTAGAGATAGAAACATACCAGTTAAGGAAGCAAAAGCAAAAGGTAAAGCATGCAGGATTCAACAGTGTAGCCTTGGCTTTCAGCCGGCTAGACAAGCGATGAACACGAGTAGTAGAAAGAGAGATGAGAGAAAGTTTTCGTGTGTGTTTGTTTGAACTACTATTCGTCCCTTTAAGAGACATAATGAGAGTGTCTATATAACACTTAGGGAGTAAAACAAATAAGTTAAAATAAATCAAGTTTCAATCAATTAGAATCAGTCAACCAATCACAGAATCAATTCATATAGGGAGTCCGGAAAAGACCCCTTTAATTGGGGGATAGTCAATTATCGGTCATAACTGGGTTCAATTCAGGTAATAAATCAAAATCATACAATATAAGGAATCATTCAAGTCTCAAACTGTATTGGCAGCCAATTAAGGAGTAAAGACAGGGAAACATGTCACAAATAAGGAAACCGGTAAAATCCCAGCACACTGATTTTAACAGGACCATTAATAGGAAACAATAAGTAAAAATCTTCAAAGAGTACTGATTTCATAGGAAAAAAGTATTTGAATACTTAATCGAAAACAATCAATACATTGGGTTGACATAAATAAACAAAAATAACGGGAAGAAAATTGCAAAGACCACTGTCACAAACAGTAACAGCTAAGGTTTAAGCATATACACAATAATCAACCAAGCTAGTAAAGAAACCATTAGTTTAGCACTTGAAAGTAAAAAAAACCTTTTGAATATAATCTGGGACGAACCCTAATTTCAGCAAAGATAATGGAATTAGAATATCATTAGCAAAACAAAAAAATTTTGAGGAAAAACACCAAATAATACTCGAATCATTTCAGACCTACAAAGATTTGATCAGATTCAAGCATTCGTAAAACTACGGTTTTCAAAAACAACAGAGATGAAAGAAACTCAATTAAAAAGCCATAGATTCGAACTAAAAACGGGAGTAAATTAGTACTCACAAACGAGAATGGCCCTAGACAGGCCGGTAAACCAATTTTGGCCAAAATATCATGTTGAATCTTCTTGAGATTCTTTTAGGAACCCATGTAACTAACAACCAGAGGGTGTAGAAGGATGGTAAGGGCCGAAGAACACACAGAAACTCCATAGACGGGAGTTTTGCCGGTGATGGCAATTAGGATTTAGGGGGGTGGTCGAGAGAGAATGGAGGTTGGGGGGAAATGCTGATGGCAGAACGGAAAAAATGAAAGGGGGTTAGGGTTGTTGGTGAATTAAAATGGTAAGTAAGGTTGTGGATTGTTGATCTAAAAGATCAACGACCACGATTGAACGGGGCTATTGGGTTGGGCAGGTATAGGTTAGGCCTGTGGTGAATTGGCTGGTGTATTAAGGGGTTTGGGCTAGTGCATAGTGGGTAGGTCCGAAAAATTAAAGCAATTAAGAGGCTATTTGTTGAATAACCAATTAGTTGATAAAAGTAATTTATAAAAATAATTAACGAATAATAAAATATGATTTTCATGCACAAAAATGTTTTAAAATAATCATTCAATATTTAAAAAATACAACAAGCTATTTTCTTGTAAAATAATGTAATAATGCATGTATGAGCTATAATTGCAAAGTTATTGCAATTATAACCTAAGAATTGTAAATGTGGATATTTGTGAAATGATTTAATCTTAATATAAATATAAATAGGAAAATTAAACCATGAAATTGTTATATAAATAAAAATACTGGGATAAGTTAATTAAAAAACTTAAAAATGCAGAAATTATGTAAAAATGTCAATTGATGCCAATGCATATTTTGAAGGTATATATGCACTTTTGAAAAATATTATAGGAAAAATTAGGTGTTAATATTGATGTGATTTGAGGCCTCGAGCAAGTCCGTAATGTGCTTTGGGGCGTGTTGGTATGATTGGACGGGGTCCCATGGGACCCAGGTGGATTCCAGGTGGTTAGCGGATTGAAAATGGAATTTGAGGAAAGGCTAAAGCAGCTGGGCTTCTGGTATAACCGCACCTGCGTGAAGAGGGCCGCAAGTGCGGGCCCGCATGAGCGGTAATGGACACGAAGAAGCGGAATTTTGTTGCGGAAGGTTGGACCGCAGATGCGGTCGAGATCCGCAGAAGAGGGACAACACCTGCGTGTGTGGAGCCATAGAAGCGGAGTAAGGGTCTCATGGGAGACCGCAGAAGTGGTAGTGGGGGCCGTACCTGCGAAACCGCAGAAGCGGTCAAGTGACCGCAGGTGCGAAATTGGGTTGGGCAGTGTGTTCTTTCAAAGAAAGGGTTTGGCTCATTTTCACAATATTTTCTCCACGGGAGACGATTTTGGAGCAACATGGGAGTGCCATTTTTATCACCAAGCATGAGGTAAGTAGTTTATACTAATTTTGAGTTAAGCGCATGATTATATATGAATTTGAACACGGAGATTTGTATAGATTGTGGGGTTTTGGGTAAAAAACCTAGAATTTGGTATTTTGGATTGTGACCACGAATGTGGGAAATAGAATTGGAAACAAAATATATATATATATTTGATTCGTAAAGTTATGGGTAATCATTATCTTCGAAAAATTTCGAATCCGATAGGGCGATTTTGTCAACTTTTCGAGCGGAGTTGATAATTGATATAAACTAAATTATTATGAGTATTTGAGCATATATTAATGGGTTTGCATAATTATTGGATAGTTTTGGAGCGTTGTGAATCGGTTGAGTCGCCGGAAAGTCTTGGAAGCCGGTTATGGAACTTCAAAGTGAGGTAAGTCTCCTTTCTCACCTTGTAATTGGGAATTGTCCCTATAGGTGAAATGATTAATTATGTGCTACTATTTGTGGGGGATACGTACGCACAAGGTGACGGGAGCCCGTGTGTAGCTACTATTATGCTTAAGTCCGGGTAGTCTAGGACTCAAAAGCATGCTACACTTGAAATATTTGCAACCTTATTGGCAATTTAAATTGCTTAAATCGTATCGAATTAGTAAATGAATTTCTAAATAAGTTAAACTTCATTTTCTTAAATCGTAAAAAGTGGATTGACTTTTCCTTGAATAAATGTTCCCTGGTGAATTCTTGATTGAATGTTTGAATATGTGTATCTATGAGTACCTGCGTCACATGTATGATTCGCGAGCAGGGTAACTCTTTATTTATATTTGACCGTGTCGCACGTATGATTCGTGAGCGGGGTAATAGATACATCTATGGTTCATGCCATTCGACCCTCTTGCGCAAAATTTAAATATTGTTGGATCGGGCCGTACGACCTCGACATGATTTGTGCATGCTTGTATTGCTTGCCTTAAAAATTTATGAATAATGATATTTCTTCCTTGGCCTGAGATAACTTGTTAAATGATGAAATACGAATTCCTGGAAACCTCTTATTATTAAAAGAATGTTCTGTCCCCTTGCTTCATGCTTATTGAGTTTGCAATCACCGCATAAATCCATACTTTTACACATTTTGGTATTTTATTATTGGACCACTAGTAAGTGTCGAAGTCGACCTCTCGTCATTACCTCTTCAAGGTTAGATGGGATACTTACTGGGTACACGTTGTCTTTGTACTCATACTACACTTACTGTGCATTTTGTTGCATAGGCACATGTATGTCTAGTGGCCTAGTTTGGCACAACGACATGGTTGATATGGAGACTTAGGTGAGTTGCACCGCTCGAGACGACTCGCAACCAGCAGAGTCTCCTTCATAGTATTGTATTGTATTTTATCTACTATCCAATTCGTATTCCGAATGGTTATTGCATTACATTTGTTTCCTAGAAATTACTCATGCACTCGTGACACCGGGTTCTGGGACGACTATGGGATTTATTTATTATTTGAATTTGTTAAGGCATTGTTGTTTACTCGGCGGAAGTCCATTATTTACTATTTAATGTAATAAAAGAAATGATTTCAAAAATACTAACATGAAAATTTAATTAACTTCTTGGTGTTGGCTTGCCTGACGGTGATGTCCGGTGCCATCACGGCCTTTAATGGATTTTGGGTCGTAACAACATGGTATCAGAGCACTAGGTTCCCTTAGGTCTCACGAGTCATGAATGAGTCTAGTATAGTCTTGCGGAGCGGAAAAGAGACGTCTGTACTTATCTTCGAGAGGCTACAGGGTTGTTAGGAGCACTTCCCTTCTTGTTTCCTCATCGTGCGGTTTGATTCCTTTGAGGCTTATGCCCTCATTTCCTTTCCATTCAATCTTATGCAACATGAAGTGCTTGTTGTAAATTGGGAATTGAGGAATTGTAATGGTACTACATATGTGGTGCAGGAGGTTTCTCCCTGAATAGTTGTTTGGGCTATTGTCATCACCTTGCGGAAGGATATTCTCTCATTTTAGCTCAGTAGATGTACTTATGAGAGCTTTGAGGCTATGCACAGGTTTCTATGATGCTCATGAACAATTATCGCGCAGTAATTGATGTGATGGTAGGATGCTTGCCCATGTGTCGGGGCAGTGAATGACTTGAAAGGAGGTCTACTCAGAGCACGATTCAGAGAATCAAAATTTTATTTCCGGTGGAGGAAAGGCAATCCGACTATAAATGTTCAGTTTTGGGTTGATAGAGTAACGAGACTTGGTGTTTTCAAGTATGGTGGAATTTTCACATGCGACGTGGTTCGTCATCCTCGATTTGTATGTGTTAAGTTTGCCGGTGTTATGATCTTCTATAATTCACCATCGCGGCAGGATATTGTGAGATGGTACGGGAGAAGTGGTTGTCAGAGACTTCAGGGTGCGGTGGTTCAGGATTGAATGGGTATATCTAATGTTGACGGCTCGAGAAGGAGGATCTTCGGAAAGGGTTGAAGTTAGTAGTGATCTATCGGTTCAAGTGCTACAGAGATAGATATTGATTTAAGGCAACAACTAGGTAGCAAAGGATGAGGAAGGACATGTGGGAAGTGTCAGGCGGTGGTTAAATTTCTAGAAATCCAAGTGTACGAAGCAAAAGTCGAGTGGTTTCTTAAAAGAGTGAGTATGACCAAAGTGGGAGAGTGGTAGAGTAGCATATGGGTTCAGTGGCAGGATAACTACGCACCTTGAGGAAAAGTTTAGAGTGATTTGGGAATTTTAGTGGATGATGATTGGGTCTACGTACTTAATTTGAAATATTGGCTATTACACGACGGGAGATAGGATGCAACAGAAATGAGTTGCTTGATATGAAGAAGGATGCAATATAACTTTGAATTGGAAGGTATTGTTGCACATTTAGTTGATGTCCATCAGGAGTGAACGAACTGGTACACTTGGTGAATGAGAACGGGCTCAGGATGGGTTATTGATGTCGTAGTGATTGTACCCCGTGTAGAGACGTTGGTAGATGCTGACATGTAATTTCCACAGGTGGGTTATCTCATGTGAGCAAATCAGCGGTCGCGTGGTTGGCGAAGCTTCTGAGAAGGATTTTACTGACTATCTAGTAAGAGGTCGAATATGTGAATATTGCTTGAGATTCAGAGTGTTCGTGAAATTCTAACAGAAGTATTTCGATGAATTTGGAAAGTTGGTTGTGAAACATTAGTTCATATATGAAGAATGAATCTTGGTGGTTTCCAGAGTTGTGCAATAGTAGCTTCAAGCTAAGTGGAAGAGTCTCACCGCCTACGGTTGGATTGCATAGTCGTATATTTGTGAGGTTTCTAATTATTATAATATGGATGGGTTATTACAGCTAAGGAAAAAAAACATAAGTGGTAATTTGAGCAAAGGAATTGATAGAGGTATGCTATAGTTGGCCTTATTGACTCATGTTCGAGCTTTGGGAAAATTTGGGATTTATGCTTCATACAAAGGTGATTTACAAGGGAACTGGTTCAGTCAGGTGCTTCATCGAGAGGATGTTCATGTGCTAGAAGAGCATTGGAGTTAATTATATTTGGGATCAAGCTAGATTGGGTGACTCTCAACAACGGTCCTAGTAAATTCAAGGGTTAAAATGTGGTGCCTAAGGAATTCAAGACCGCGGTATAGTTAAGAATCGAGTTTTTGCAGTGGATTATGATAAGAGGCCCGGAATGTTCTATGACATTTTTGGCTTGCAGTGCAGCATTGGCAGGAATGAGAGAAAATGACTTCGGATTCATAGAGAAAAGTGTCTCCTTCGCAGATTTGTGCATGTTCCCGCACGTCCATCTACCTCTCGGGTTCAAGACCCCCAAATTTGAAAGATATGACGGGCATGGAGACCCCATAGCCCACCTGAAAAGATACTGCAACCAACTCAGGGGAGCAGGCGGGATGGAAGAACTTTTCATGGCCTATTTTGGGGAGAGCTTAACAGGAATTGCATCAGAGTGGTATATTGACCAAGATATCTCCCGCTGGCATATATGGGACGACTTAGCCCGGGACTTTGTCCGTCAATTTCAATACAATATTGACATCGCCCCCGATAGAAACTCATTGTCCAATCTTAAAAAGAAACCCTCAGAGAGTTTCAGAGAATACGCCATCAAATGGCGTGAGCAGGCGTCCAGAGTCAAGCCTCCAATGGATGAGGTGGAAATGGTGAGCGTTTTTCTACAAGCGCAAGAAGCTGACTTCTTCCAGAATATGATGTCCGCCATGGGCAAGCCATTCGCAGAAGCCATCAAAATTGGCGAAATGGTGGAGAACGGTTTAAAAACTGGTCGTATCCTGAGCCAGTCTGCCATAAGAGCAACCTCTCAGGCTATTCAGGGCGGGACCGGGGTCGCGGCCAACAGGAAAAAGAAAGAAGAAGGGGCCATGATGGTTTCCGATGTCAGGAAACCTCGACAGTACCCACGCCCATTTCCTAAAGCCTCCCAGCATTATTACCCCCACCAAGATACAGCTTATGCTTCGCCCCCTTTTTATGCGGTAATGAATGCTCAACCCCATCCCAGGCCGCCACAGCAGCACAATCAGAATAGAATTCCGCCCCCGAGAAATAACCACCGTCCCCCACCTCCATATAATCCACGCCCGCCTCAAAACGGCTACCCATACAATGCCTACCCCAGAGAGCCACCAAGGAAATTTAATTTCACTCCCATCGGAGAACCATATTCCAGTCTCTTCCCAAAGTTGGTGCAGATGGGGCTCTTACAACCCGTACCTCCAAACGGACAGAACCCACAATCACCCTCATTTAGGCGGGGTACCAGTTGTGCTTATCATTCCGGGGCAGAAGGGCACGACACCGAGGACTGTTGGAATCTCAAGAGAGCCGTGGAAAACCTTATTGAGCAAAAGAAAGTGGTTCTAAGGGACGAGGAAGCTCCCAATGTAACAAACAATCCGCTGCCCGCCCACAATCAAGGGCCCGTCATCGGCATGATTTGCGAAGACCGGGATTTTGACCCGGCTCTAAAAGCCATCATCGCCATAGCAAATGTGGACAGAAAACCCAAGATGACACCCAATGCAACCAAAGAGATGAGAAAGAGCAGCCCCGTCCCTCAGGTCACGGAGCAAACTAAGACTGAAACAAACAAGGGACCCTCCAAAGATGTTGTCCTTTACATCCCCAAAGCACACAGGAAAAAGCAGAGCGCTTTGAGCCCTCCCAGAAGGCTGCGATTCAACAAGGCAATAATGAATGACTCAAAAATATGTATCCCAGAGCAGACATATGCGGCGCGGGGGCCAATAACTTCACCCAGGCTGAATGAGCCCGTGGTTATTAGCCGCGCGTTGCAAACCCCCATAAAGAACACTACTTCCGTCCCCTGGAATTACCGCGGGACAATGGTGACATACAAAGGGAAAGAGATTACCGGGGAAACGAGCGAGGTGAACCCTTCAGAGAAATACCTCGACCCGAAAAATCTAAACAAGAGCAAGATGAAACGTTCCCCCCCCCCAAAAGGCCAGTCGGTGCTGGGAGGCAGAGGAATTCTTCAAGAACATGGGAACCTCTGAATACGCAATAATCGAAGAGCTC